>SWBJ01000222.1:0-83237 GCA_024195555.1 Aureobasidium sp. EXF-12298 | reverse complement strand
TTTCTCGTTCGCGTTCGTCTTTCATGCACTCCTGCAGCTAGGCCAACTACGAGGTGTGTGTGTCTCCAGCTACTTCTATCTGCTGCTTGTCCGTTGCCGATGCACCTGCATGCTTTCACTTTGCCTTACCTCAACCACCTCCACCGCACACTACCACACTCACATCATCCCACACATAGTCCGCTAACCCGTCCCGTCGCCCTGCAGCGTGTTTCTGTCCACGACCTACGAACTGCTACGACACGACCTTTTTACGACCATTCAAGGACAATTTATTCGTTTTGACCACATTTTTTGTGCATCCTCCTGCAAAAGTATTCTGCTGCTGCTTTTGCTTTCTGCACTGCAAGCTGTAGACATTTCGATTAGTGCGTGCTTGCAACTTTTGCTCTCGCCGTACTACTTGCTCGTCGTCTGTTCACCCGACGTGTCTGAACTCAAGCTTCGACCTCACGATACCAACGACCGGCACTCTGAATCACCTCGCGCACGCGTCTTGACTCAAGCCTCATCACGACCTGTCTGCGACTGCTTTGTTTAGCTTCGAGGTTCAATTCCTCCAGTCAGTTACCATTCAATTGACGTGTTGACGTTGGATTTCACCTCGTCGACTCTCGTGGTTCCTTCGTGACCACCCCACACTCGCTTTATCCTAATCCATCAAGGATTATTCGGAGGTGCTTCCTTTGAGCAGCATCTTCGTTGTCAACGACAGACAAACTGGCTCTACCATCTATCTCTCACGTCCAAGCGCGCGGGTTCGAAGACCAGTGGTATCAACCATCCAACCTATTGCAAGCCACATCCACTGCGGAGCGTTTGCCTGCCCTATCCCAACTCCAGACCTTCCCGTCTGTGGGTTCTTCTCCTAGAGGAAGCTCCATCACTTCAGCAGAGCCTGTCTGCGGTACCGACACAGCTACCTCCTATTCATCCTCCTTTCACGGCGCATACAGCACCGGACTCAAAACACCCTCTCCCGACCACACCCCCGCCTATCGCAGAGATAGTGTTCAGTCCGGACTACACGGCCAATCCATTCCCATCACGAGTTACGATCACAACAGCACTTCTTGTATCAGCATGAATCAGACCCAGCCTTACATGGACGTGAGCCAGAGTCACATGTCTAGCAGCATCCCTTCTTCGGCTCCCCCGCCAGGCCTCGGCCATTATGCCAGTTACCACCAACCGCAGCCCATCTCGAGCCAGTCTCACCCATATGGTTCATCACCTTCATCCTACTCTCAGTATTACACCAATGGGCTCGCCCCTCTCCACCACCCCTCGGCAAGCGGCTTGGGCTCTCAAATGGTTCCTCAGTCACAACTGCCCCTTCCCAGTGAGTTTCTCGCAGAAGTGATCTGTCTCCAACATGTCGCTAACCATATTTCCAGCACTTGCGAACAGCGTATCACCTAGTTCAGCACAGGGTCAATATTCTGGTGCTACATTCGACACAACAGGACAGGTTGCGCCGCCCGGCATGAAGCCCAGAGTGACTGCCACGCTCTGGGAGGACGAGGGAAGTCTTTGTTTCCAAGTCGAGGCAAACGGCATTTGCGTGGCTAGACGCGAAGACAACCACATGATCAACGGAACAAAATTGCTCAATGTGGCTGGTATGACGCGCGGTCGTCGCGATGGTATTCTCAAGAGCGAGAAGAACAGACACGTGGTCAAGATTGGTCCCATGCATCTCAAGGGAGTTTGGATTCCTTTTGACCGTGCTCTGGAATTTGCCAACAAGGAGAAGATTACTGAGAAACTCTACCCTCTCTTTGTGCACAACATTGGTGCTCTGCTCTACCACCCTTCGAACAGCGCCAGCCGTACTATCGGTGGTGCTACTTCGCTGGTTCCCGGTGAACGTAGACGTCCCGAGGACTACATGAGAGCGCCCGTAAGCCAGCCCCCTACCATGCCTCACGGCCAGTCCATGGCTATGCCTCAACCGCCGCATTCGCTTGCTCCTCACCCGAATGCCGGAAGACCCAGTCTGGACAGAGCTCACACGTTCCCCACTCCTCCTACAAGCGCATCCAGCATTATGGGCATTGGCAACTCAGAAGGTTCTTACCAGTGGAGCAATCAACCTCCTTCGACCATGCAACAGCAACAGCCCTCTCAACAACCCCTGGCTATCGACACCAACATGAGCAACAGATCTGTGCCTACCACTCCCGCTACCACTCCCCCTGGAAGCGCCATGCACAGTATGCCTCCCTACCAGACCAGCCAAGCATACGACAATGGTCGTCAGCTGTACTCGGCTCCTTCACAACCATCGCAGTACGGTCCTCGTTATGGCCAGCTTCAGCCCAGCCCTTACATTAAGAATGAAATGGCTCCTCCGGCTCGTGCTGGCGCAGAGGCCGACCATGCAATTGACCAGAAGCCTCAAGAGGGTTACACCAACCACTCTGGTAACCATGACGATGCCGAAGGTGAACACGAGGGTGAATACACACACGCTTCTGGACCTTATGGTGGAAACCGTGCTTCATACGCTTACGCCACACCTGCCACAACTGCTTCCTTGCACAGCGATCAGACACACATGTCCTCTGACATGACTGGCTCGCCTCATCACAAGGCTTCTGGCGGTGCAACTCCTCGTACGACTAACAGTTATCACGCTGGATACACGATGCCTCAGCGCCCTCAGCAACTTCAGTCCAACTTGTTCAGTGTCATGAGCGACAACCGTCCCAATGGTCCCGAGATGTACGGTCAAGCCGGTCATGCCTATGGTCAGGGTTATCAAGCTGTGAATGGTATGCAGAAGCGCATGCGCGATGACGAAGTCGACGATCGCTACAACGAAGACTCTGACGGTCTCAAGCGAAGAAAGACGGTGCGTGAAGGCAGCGCAGGAATCGGACGCCCTCGCTCCGTTCTAGCCGGGCACCGATAAGAACGCCCTCTCCATCTGTTCATTCACGTTGCATTTTTCTCTCTTTCTCCTTGCTGTGTTCTTCTAATGCCTCTCTTCTTTCGAGGTCTTTTCGCTTTTTCCTTTTGTCTTTTTCGCGCTCTTTCTCTCCTTGACTCTCTATAACGACAACCATGATGACGAACAATTAACTTTATGATGAATGATGTTTCAATTCATAAAGCGGAACGGGAACCACAAACAGCATAACCGGTCTCCCCTTGTTGTTTGGATTTGCAGAACATTGTTCTTTCCTCTTTCTCTCTTGTGTCTTTTTTCTCATACGCTTTGCATTGTTTGCCTTGTGTCCTGTTTTTTTTTCCTCTGGCTCTTCCTAGGGGGTTGATGATGATGATGAAAGCATGCCTATACAAAAAAGAAAGGGCTGTGTACCGGTGAAGATGGTGGCCAAAGGAAGAGGGGAGCTAGGAAGGTGAAAGGGAAAAGGGAAATAAAAACGGAACTTTCTGGGTCTTTTTTGTTTCTGTAATGAACAACTCTCTCTCTGACTCTCTCACGACAAGCGACTCTCCATCTTGCAACCACACACAAAAGGGAGCATATCAGTGTAGACCTGTCAACTCTTCTCTATCCCTGTGTGGTTTGTGCGGCATTTCCTCTCCCATAGGCTGTTTCTCTCCTTTGTATTCAAAAAGTTTTTGCTATACTATAAATCCATTCCTTTTGACTTTGTTCCGTCTTTAGTTTTCTTCCCACGAGGTCACGACTCGTGCAAAAAAACATCAAGATTAGGTTGGCCGTTTGGCTCGTTGATATCTGATCCGATCTACAATTTCTGAGACATTTTGGCTTGGTGTGGGTTTCTATTTTCTCTTTTTTTCTTCAATTTTTTCTTTTCGTATCGTACGGTTTTGCACATCTGTTGCTTTTTTCTTGATTATCTAGAGTGCAAGTGTATCATTTTATTCTTCTTGAGTATATACGTGTAATCTCAGTATTGTCCAATGGCCACTTTAGACCGGGTGGTTTCGAGTATAGGACTAAAGTTTTGGAGACTTCCTCGTCAGATGCATGGATTTGTATCGTGCAAGCCTGAAGTCGTAATACAAGTGCAGATTCGACACACAACGACAGCTATGATACAAAATGGACATGTAGGCAATGTCAAATATATTGATTATGACATTCTTGAGGTGTCATGAGGGTCGAAGGGCTATCATATGCTTTGCTGACGTGGGATGGTCGCTGATAATGTTTTGTGACAGGGTTGTACGAGCGACAAGCGACTTGCTCAAAACCACCCTGATATCCTTTCCAATTTTTGCGTTTGTCGAACATACATTTCATTCTGGATCAGGCCTAACAACTTTACGAAGGGCGTTTCATTAGAGAGATTCGGAATCATATACATCTACGGCACATGTCTTTGCCACAGATTTGGTGGCTGGTAATGATACTTATACTTGAATTTACAGAAGAGATTATGATGCCAACTATCAAGATGGCTTCCCAGCTCCATCAGTCGTACTTGTACTTTTCACTTCCTCTCTTGATAAACTTGATCGGTACCTTGCCTGCACGCATCTGAATCGTGATGATGGTCATCATGCCATGCTTGAGCAAGTCCTCCGCAGTATTCTTAGCTTTGTCCCACGTCTGTCTCTTGGTAGTCTCATCCATGGCTGCAATCTCCTCTTCACTTGCGTATTCGTCCAAGTCCAACTCGACGCTGTATTCGCGGAAGACGGCGGCCAGCACAGCGAGAACTTCGATTTGAGCGAAACGGCGGCCTAGACATGAGCGGTAGCCTTCCGAGAAAGGGATAAAGGCACCTCTTTCTGGGTTCAAGAGATGAGACGATGTGACTGCCGACTGTGGACCACCGATATCTTCTTCGGAGTCAGAATGTTGTTGTGTATGCTGTTGGTTTGCTGTAGTCGGGTTCGACTTTTTTGAAGGGTCCAAGATCCACCGTTGGGGTTTCCAGGATGACAGATCTTTCTCTATCTCGGCTTCTGAAGCGTTAGGACCGCAGAGGGTGGGCCAGTACTTGGGGTTGCGGTGGGATGCGACGGTGACGAGTTGCATCGAGCTATTTTCAGGGATGATCACGCGACGACCAGCAAGAGTTAGTGGTTGTGGTGAGTCTTTGAGCGTGCACTTAGGAATGCCGACGACAGGTGGGATTAAACGGAGCTCTTCGTTCATGACGGCGCCGCACATGCCACCAAACAACTTCGGCATGTCTTGTTCGTAGTCCCATTGATCGATGGTTCGGTCGCCAAAGATGTCGTCGATATCCTTCTGAAGCATCTCCTGAGTAGACCAATTCATAGCCAGGTACAACATGGCGAAGTGAAGAGTATTCGCTGTGGTCTCGTGACCGGCTAGGATGAAGACGAAGGCATTGCCGAGAATCTCGCTGTCGGCGAGCAGTTGTGCGTCGGCCTTCTCTGGATCTTGGTCTGCCTTGATACCCGCTCCGCTCACAAGAGCTCCCATGAGATCCATACCCTCACCCTTCTCGCCTGCTTTAACCTCTGCTTTCTTGTCCTGATACATTTCTCGCATGTACTTGCCCCACTCGATAAACGATTCATATGCAATCTTGTTCTGCTTGATTGGTGAGTTTGCTGTGTACTACTGTTAGTCTTCGTGCTGCCGACACAGTAAATTGTGAGCTTACCAAGAAACCATCTCGGAAGTAGCATCACAGCAATGATGTTATGCAACAATGTGCTCAGTGCATCCTTGTAAGTCATGGTGTGACCTTCAGGTACGACACCAACTTTTCCGTTCTCCTTAAGCTCTTCGTGAGGCCATAATAGACGTCTGCCGAAACCAGCGAAACTGATGACGTGCAGACTCAGCCGCATAGTAGCAGCGGCGATGTCCTTTTCAGAATCCTTATCCGAAAATGAAGCTACCAGACCTTGAGCCTGGTGCAGACTCTCCTGCCACACAAGATGATTGTTCTTCTCGGTGAATGGAGGAGAAGTGACCTTGCGATGGTGACGCCATATCGAGCCTTCTGTACTAACCACGTTCTTGCCGAACAGATCCACAGAGCCGTAAATTTCAATTGGCTTGGGGAAATCGTTGCGTCGAGTGGTGATCTGTACTGTCGCCTCGGGATCGGCAACGAAGACAGAGTTCCTGCCGGGGGAGCACACAATAAAGATATCACTTCCAATGACTTTGAATGGCTCATGCCTCTTGGACCAGGTCCATTCGGGATCCAGGAACCTGCATATCGGTCAACTCAATCCTGCACCGGGTGATGGGTGTGCACTGCTGTAGTGCGACCTGGACTTGGACATACTGTAACCATGGATTTGTCCAAGATTTGGGGAGTTTTTCGAGTAATGGCAACCACAGCCTGTGTGTCACGAGCCAGAATCGATTGAACGAATATACTGGTGCTACGACATATGGCAGACCCGACCGTCTGGCTGCGGCGAGATTGCGTGTGAAGCAACGGTAGTAGTTGAAGGAGTAGACAGCGATCAAAGAGGCGATTGCCAGCCACACGAATGGCAACATGATGAGGGTAGGTAATTCTTCGCTGTTGTGTAAATGTTGTAGTTTACGCCGTCTTTATCATCTTTGTGTCAATTGAAATAGACAGTTGGAGGCGATGGCTGTTTCGTTCCTTCTTTCTAATTTTCTTGTCTGATGATGTCGTACATGTACTCTAACGATGTACGATAAACGAGCAACGGGTGGAAACTGTCCGAGGAATGGAGTGAAACCCTAAAAGCGAGGAACCAAGAAGAGGAGGAGCACTCTCAGTTGCCCAAGAATCTTGAGAGCATTGAGAAGATATATCTGTTATTATTTTGACAGGCGCAGACGCGGCAAATACGCTTGCATTGGTCATTGATGCGGTCTGGCAGAACAAGTTGATCAAAGAGCCAGCCGCCATGCGCCTCGGAAGCCGGCACCCTTGAAAACCCTCTGCATTCTGCATCTCGGGCGCACTGTCATGTAATGCAGCAAAGCTTGATACCTTCGGTAAGCGTCAAATAAATAGCGTGCGCTCGCCTCGTCGAATGACCTTTCGTGTTATGGCCAAGACGTTCTTCGTGACTTGATCCCGCGAACCAAACTCCACCTCGCGTAAAGAGGCGTGTGGTGATCAGATCTCGCTTGGATGCAGCTCGAGGCAGATCTTTCGCAAGCGACGTTCGAGAGCTTTCATGACCCAAAGGTCGTCTTCGCCATCAGCCAAATAACAACACACGTATAGCTGCACGGAAGATGCATGGACCCGCAAATTCTGGCGCGAACCACTCGTTGGTGCCAGTGCCGAAACGTACAATTGTCTCTCTAGCCATGTGTTCTTCAGAGCACATGAAACTCTTCTTTCCACCGGAGAAGCAACGACCAGACTTGAGAATTATGCATTCGATTGCGACTTCCTCGAGGTTCGGTACCGAAGGGGCTCTCATGCCCTAACTTCACAGTACCAGCATGTGCTTCAGTTGAGGCAGCGACGCATTGAATCAGCAGGGCACCTTCCTGTCTGTCGCTGGAGCCGAAACAATGGCAAACTGGAAGATGTATTCTCTTTGCTCTTGTCTTTCGTCCGTATCTCCATCCTGCACCAACAAATTCTTCACCATCCATATCTCTTCTGTCCTATCCGTTTCTAGAACACCTGAACCAACATTCTATTGGCTCCGTGAGCACGAGACCTCGTACCTGCAACAAACCTTTGACCCTGCATTCGCAACCATTATCTGCCGAATCATCTATTCATTCCGATATCCCTGCTTGACTATGCAGCTCTTCCTCAGCAACTTCATCCTGATCGTCTACTACCTGTTCAGTTTCGTCCGTGCCGATATGACTACAGATGCATTTCACTTGCAGGGCCTCGCTTCCGACACAGCGGACACTATTTTCGCTTCGCTGAACGGAACCGCATATCTCGTGAGTGCTGCAAGGCAGATTGTCGAAAGTCAACTAATCATTCCAGAACACGTCGGACCTCGTATCTCGAGTCACCGCTGCCATCCAAGGAGCTGATTCAACCGTGATTTCCAATGTCGTCCGTCCTATCTTGGTCTCAATTCATCATTGGGGACCTCGTTGACCTGCTGCAGTCCTCTTCGGGTACCGCAAACGTTTCACTGAACGATGCCTACTTCAACGTATGGCAATAGACATGTAAAAGCAAGCATTGAGGACAAGCTAACCACAACAGTTCGTCGATTCGATGCTCTACCTCGCCGATACTGTTCAACGCCGTGGTCGCCTCTTCCACTCTGAGCTGAACCTTCCTGTCTACCAAGCTCTCCAGAACTTGTCTTCTGCAGTTTCTGTAAGTAACGCTTTCCGCGGGTTGAAACCTAAGCAGAACCATTCTGATGCCTCTTGCAGACTTATGGTCACGATCTCACGTCACACAGCTTGATTCAGCGAAACAGTACCATCCGCACCTTGACGACCGGCAGTGCCATTGTCAATGCACAAAGTGCGTGGGCCAACAACCAGAACCTCCCGGGCAAGAGAGAGACTTCGAGTTGGTCGGGTTGAGATGATTCGTCAGCTTGCGACAGTATGGAAAGCGTTGGTCTGTTAGAACGTTAGCATAGTCTTTGAATATTCGACTCCGTTTCTGAAAATACTCATATTTGTTGAACACGAGGAACCCCTGGAACACGCAGAGAAGACAAAAGTGCCCTGAACAGGAAACAAACAAACTGTGTCATAAAGGGGTATTTCCGCCGCTGAAGAAGCACAACAACACCAGCACGAATGCAACAACGCCTTTGCTTGCCCCCCAAAATCCCAATACAACTCAGCAAAAAAAAAAGCACAATAACTTCGTCGAATGAAACAATCGTCCTCTCACTTGCCAGTCTGATCCAGATACGCAGCAGCATCCCTCGCCTGGACCAACCTCGCACTCGTAGCCCCGATACTCTCTTTCACATCGACCAAGCCCTTTGTCGCCAGTTCCCAACTCCTCTCACACTCATTCCAATCCCTGAGTTGACCCACGCCACACAGATCTTTCTCTTGTAGAATCTTTGCTCTTTGCTGTTTCTCTGCAGCTTTTCTCGCCTCTTGGAAGGTCTGGTCTTCAGTCTCGAGTTTGGAAGCGTATGCAGCGGCAGCTTTCGCAGGAGCTTCCCTTCTCAAGTTTGCAAGTTGCAAAGTCAGGTTTTCGATTTGTGCGGACAGAGACTGGAGTTTTTGGGAGAGTTTTCCGTCGTAAGGTTCCAATTCTGTTTTTTTTCCCACTTCCATTAGCATTTCCAATCTTTCCCAACCTCTCTTTTAGTATTTGCACAAAGAAGCAACTCACCTTCCCCTTTTCCTTCAGCCATTTTTATCGCCTCTTCCATTTCCTTTCCTTCTAACCCATTAATGGCCAAATTTGCTTTTGCATCTTCAAACACTTTTTGCAGGTATTGCGAGACCAAATCTTCGACGCGTGATTTTAGCGTATCGTCAGAGGCAGAGGCGGGAGCGGCCGAAGGAGGAAAATGTAGATCGAGTTTTTCGCGTAGACAGAGGTTCGCGTTTTGTTGCAGGTAGGTTAGGTCGAGTGGGGATTGGAGTTCGATTTTGCGGTGGGTGGTTTCCATTGCTGGTGGTTGTGTTTGGTTTTGTTGTGTTTTGCGGTGGTTGAGGGTTTGCGAGTTTGAAGTGGGTCGCTGGGGGATGGTGGGCGAAGAGCGCGTTGCTTGTGTGTATGTGAAAGGTTGCAGATTCGGAGTGGTATGGATAGATGTGGTTGTAATGGTGCGCGAGCGAAAAGGGTTTCTCTGTTTACTGCTCTCTCTCTCAAAAACAGCCAGAGCAGTGACGGCGATTGTTTGGAGAGGATATGCCAAGCCGCTAGCATGACTGCGGGGAGTGGGAGTTTGGAAGCCTTATCGCCGAGATAGGCCATCATGGTACCAGATGATGGCTACCTCGGCTCCTGATCCATGACACGCTCGAGAGATAGCGACGCAGACGATGGACAAGGCAAACACCAAGTAAAAGGAAACGCATTCAAAACTTCTATGGACGACCTTAGTCAGTAATGCAAAAGCTGTTCCGCCAGAAATGCACATGTTCCATGCGCCCGCCGTGCTTCGCTTTGCCTGGACTGATCCCCTCCCATCCTCCAAAGTATGTATACCCGACCACTTGCATGTAGTCGCCTCCAGATCAAACGCCGTGTGTGAAGGAGAGAAGAAGACCCAATGTCCCATATGTGTAACCCATCCTTGCCAATAACTCCATGTTCCGTTATCATCATCGTGTGTCTCAGTGTTGGTTTCGTTGTATTTGTTGATGTCATCCTCTACTTGGGAAGAATGGCTGCGGCCTCCTCATCGGTAAGGATGATCTCTTGAACGGGATCGGGTCTGTGCTCGAGGTCTGACGAGTCGTAGTCGAGGTAGGATGGGAGGAAGATGTCTGCAATCGACGTTAGACGTTGACCTGAGAGACGATGTGGATAAAGCATGGCTTCACATACCCTGGTTCCAGTCGAAACCTTGGGATGTCTTGATGCATGTGATCTGTGGTAAACGTCAGTACTGATCAGAGCGGAAGCACCTTGATGTACTCACCAGGCGAGGGTTCTCGGGTCCGCCAATGTTGACGACAGTGTACTCGGACTTGGACAGCGAGTCACCTAAACACTCGTCAGTGACACAGTACTCGGAGGAAATCAGTCCAGACATACCAAGCAATGAGGGTCTTCTCTCGGCATAGCGGGCCATGGATGACGGAGTCGAGGCCGAGGAAGGAGAGGCAGACGTCGAGGCCAGGGACGAGGGTGAGAATGAGGGCGAGGCAGCGTTGTTGGCCCAGCTGGGATAAGGAGACGACGAAGACGACGAGGCAGAAGCGAAGCCAGAGCTGCCAGAGCCAGGCTGCTTGCGTTTGGGAATTGCTATCGACGACGACATTGTTGTTGATGGTCGAGGTTGCGGGCTCGGTAATTGATGTGCTTTGGGTGATGTGATATGTGGATTGCAGCCAACTCGTGAAGGTCAACCAAGCAGCCAAAGACAAACTAACACTCAAGAGTGCAATGAAACACAGAAATAGCGTCGCAGGACGGATAGAAGGGAGGCTTCGAGGTCGACTGGTAGGACAGATACGGAGCGATTATCGCCGAGAAGCGTACGTGATGCCATCCATGGTTCGCAAGCCTCCGCCCGCTCCACCCCATGTGACTCAGTGACGATCACCGCAATGAATCATACCCTTATCACTGCCATGCACATCTCTTAGATAATCCAAGTCACTGTTCACAACAAGAGTCTGTGCAATCAAGTAGAAAAGCCAAAACCAAAATGCCATGAAGATGAATATAACTATGACCAGGAACCCGCCCGGTTTTGCTGCCATGTTAAGAATTGGAATCAGAATCCCTTGGCTAGCAGAAAGAAACTGTCAAGTCTTCCCAGCTGCCTCTCACTTCCTCCTTCTCTATCCATGAGAGCGTGCTGTGATTGATCAGCATGCATGCTCGCACTTCTTTCCTCGCTAAACTTCGCTCGCTGCTCCTCCATTACTTCTCTTGTGAAAAGAGAATAAAAAGGGTATCTCAAAATCCAAAAAACGTACTCAAAAGCAAGATGAAAGAAACGAAAAGAAAAGAAAAGAAAAGAAAAGAAAAGAAAAGAAAAGAAAAGAAAAGAAAAGAAAAGAAAAAGAGAAATGAATCATCGCGCCCGCCCATAGATTTGCGCCGCTGCATCCCTCATGTCCCATGCCTTGCTCTGAGAAAGTCACAGACACCTAGATCGATGTTGTCCTCTCGTCATGATCAGATTAGATCAGAAGACGAACAGGATTGATGACTGCATCTACCAGCCTCGTTTCCGTGCGAACTTCTTGTTGAGATGGACGAGCAGCTTCGACACGTTGAACTGCACGTACTCGAGATCGAGATCTTCTTGACTGTCTTTCTGCATCTCGAGCAAGTCGTCGAGTTTCAGGTCGAGTTCCAGTAGCCCACGATTACGTCCTGGATACTAGTCAGTTTTGAGCTGTGTAGCTTAGTCCTCTTTGACTTACCCTTGTAATGCAATGAAATGATAAATGTTCCTGGACTCGGGCTGGTCATATTGAAATAGATGTTTGCTTGTCGATTAGGAGGCACATTACTCTTCTGGATGACGCCTTCCTTCTCCAACTGAGCATGTGTGAACTTATATGGCCCCAAGACCTTTTGGCTTTGCACTCGTTTGGTGGTTCCTTCAGACTGGCCTCTGACGTTGTGCAGATATGACTTGTAGGTCTCGAGCTGGCCGACAAGGTATGCGTTATGGTCCCGAATCGTTTGATACACCTCCTCGAGCTTTTGGCTCTCGGTCATGACCCTGTCTTTCAATGAGCCGAGGTGATTCAACTCTTGCTCGACTTCGTCGCGCAGAGATGCGTAGTTGTCTGCTTTGTCGATCATGCCCATGTCATTCAATTGACTCAATAGCTCCATACTACGGATACCCTTGCGCACCATGACCGAGTCGTTCTTTGTGGTGGCGGCTGCTTCAGCCACTCTGTCAAGACGAAGCGGTCGTCGTGCAACCACTGCATTCGCAGGCAAAGAGCGCAAGATCATGACAAATGTCGACTTTGCTTCCATGAAATAAACCTCCTCTTGGGTAATGTCGAGTGCAGCCGTTAGATCGTCGAGTGCCGTCTCCCATTTGCTGTACAGCGGAAGGTTGATGGCACGGTTCTCTTTCCTTGGTAGTTGTGCTGGTGCTGGGCCCAGATCTTGCAAGAGAATCTTCAGATGCGATCCTTCGTCTCTTGCCACCAACTCCTGGGTGTGTTTCTCAAGGAGTGCGTGCATAGCGTAAACTTCGTTTAGCGAGATAGGCAGTTCGAGGTCCTTCTTGGATAGAGCGACATAGTTGTCCATTTCGAGTGTCTCGTAGAAGTCTTGAACCTCGCACAAATCGAGCAGAAACTTATTCATGCGCTCTTTGTTCTGCTGGATAAATGGTTGAAGCACGGACATGTACGGTTCTTTGGCGTAGGAAGGCTTGTTGGCAAGGTTCTGCAGCATCTTCGCGACCTGCAGGACATCAAGTCAGTAATCGAACCCAGACTGTGGAGATTGTGCAGACGTACCAGAGTAAGAGTACGCTTGGGGTTCTCAGCAGGGTTTTGCTCAATAAGCATATACGACCTGGGAGTGACTATGGCGGGATTGATGAAGCGCAGGAAGAAGAAACCGCCGATCAAGGTACAAATGGTCTGGTCTTGAGCATCCGGGTATTTTCTCCTTGAAAGACTCCTAATCTGTTTGCATATCCATCGAATACCGTAAGGCGTCTCGTCCATTCCGTTGACGATCGTGTCGAGGAAGTAGTTGGCAAGCTGGATCAATTGACCAACCCTGCGACTGATAATTGCTTGAACCTGTGGATTTGCGGCGGCCTCTTCGGCGGTGATGCCACCGGGTGGCAGACTCGATGTCGAACCACGGATTGAGGCACGCTCGGACATCATAGTCTCGTATACTTTGAGTGGGTTGATTTCGAGATCGACGTCGCGCAGCTTGCTCGTAACATAGTTGATTTGTCCGGACAGCACCGTCTTGAGATAACCTTGACCTGGACCTCTGCGTGTATAGGTGGTCATCATGCGAGAAACGGGGGTATTGGCACGAAGAAGGGAGGAGTAATCGGGTGTGTTGTCGAATTGGTAGGTCAGAACGGACTAAACAGATAGGTTAGACGGAATTCAAAGAGCGAGACAGAGTCATCATCGAGACCGACCTGGAACATGGTGAGCAGCAGGTGCTCTTCACGACTCTCGTACTGGTTACCGTAGATGGTGAACATGACTGTCTGGAGCAATTGGTCGATTTCGGCCAGCGTTACTAGGCGACAAAGGTGGGCAATGTGTTTCGGCTCGGATTGAAGTAGGAATAGCAGGTTGCCGTATTTCTGCGTCTTATCATCATTAGGGAAAGCACCCTCGGTAAGTTCGTCGGACTCGTCGAGATGGTCGGCTACTTCGTTGCGCTGTGTTTGGGTCAGCCGGGCTCGAGGATGTGTGACAGGCTTCAGGACAAACCTCCTCCAAGGCCATGCGGTTCTGCACGAGCAGAGCAATTCTCGAGTCGAGGTATCGCACATCTTTCTCCAGTACAAAGTTCTTCTTGGACTGCGACGAGATCTTTGATTTGAGGTCGCGGAGGACTTTCTGGGCTATATCGCTGTCAGCGAGCGTGGCAGGTGGTGGTGGGGTACGAGCAACGTACCGCGTGCAAGGTCGTCTTCAATCTCGAGCTCGCGCGGGTTTGCATTCATAGACAGGTACAAAGCCGTCATAGAATAGCGCTTGGAGGTGCGCGTTGACCTGGCCCCATCGTGAGAGGAGCGCGTGTTCTGTCGGCCGACCATGGGCAAGTAGGATGAAGACGACGACGTGGAAGCCCGCGATGGCGCATGCAGTGTTGCGACCGACATGGATTGGACTGCAGTCGCTTAAGTCGTTTAGGAGGGGGGACGGGCGTCTCGATGTTCGGCAGCTCTAGATTGCCCTCTTTGTTGGTGTCTCGGGGTGTCGAAACGAGAGCAGCACTGGCAATAAAGGAAAGTGGATAGAGAGCGAAGATGGTGCTGCTCTGGGCGTGCGCGATATAGCAGGAATCGAGTACAGCGACACTGCCGCCGTCCGCTTCGGACAAAGTGCTGTTCCTCGCGAAACTCAGAGTCGAGGGATCAATCTGGCAGGATGACAATTGGTTTGGGCGGATCGGGTTGCTCGGGCTCCCGTACGCTTGATTCGCAAAGTGCTTTCGCTGCAATCAACCGTCAAACAATTACACGTGCTTGGTTGTTGGCATTCCACGTCTCGGTTGGAGCGTCGCAAAGAGCAAGACTGAAGCAAAGGAATGTAGGAGCTGATGAGTAGCAGCTCGATGCTTTCTTTGGCCTGTCTGACAAGTCGCGCGACTATCATGCACCACCCTGACTCTTTGTACCAGTCGCACGTCCCCTTTGTATGGGCCCCTTTGCTGGGAGTAACCTTATTCTCTGGAATCTCTTCCGCAAAATGCTTCCAGCGAATCCAGCCTGCGCTGCGCCGTGGGCCCTGTAACGCCCTAGCTACTGGCCGACCACTGATTCACTGAGTGAGGTCAACGTCTTCGCATTGAACTGTGAAAAGTCCACACAACAGTCAATGGCCACCTCTCTTAGCAGAAGCCATGGCTATATTGTGCCTACAATATCGCCATACACTTTACAAGCCTGCGCCTTAATCTACCAGGTTGCACGACATGGGTATCAAAACTTGCATTTTGCGGTTACAAGAGCCGCCTTGGGTTGCTCGCAATAATATGCACCGACTTGGCCCACGTCTTTATGATTCTCACTGTCCTGATCTGACTCTGTTGCTTCGGTCCTCTTCTCCACCAAGCCGTGTCCTAGTCCGCATGCGGCTCGCAGATCGCACCTGCAACGTGTTGATCAGGGTCGCACGGCCAAAACCCCTGACCACCTTGCAACCACTGCCCAATCCTCTGACTATTTACCTTTCACTCGTTGCTACGTAACCTCAAAGATGCAACTCTTGAAAGATGCAGAAGTGGGCTGAGACCGTGGCTCTCAACCAACCGCAGCGACCAGAACCTGAGGACCGGCACGCACAGTCAAAAAAGTGCTAAAACAATAATAACTCCCGCTCTCGGCAGTCCTAAAAATTCCTCATGAAACACTTTGCTAGCGCCCATCTGAAACCTCGAAATCGTCGGTCGTGATTTGCCGCTGCACTCCACATTAAGCGAGCATGGCAACTCTCCAGACTCCACCATCTGGAGCTGCGACTCTAAACGACATTATTTCATCCTTTTGCGTGTGATCAACGAGCCACAGCAGCGAGTAGTGTCATGAATGCCACATATCTGTGTGAGGATTCAAGTCAGCGCTCTGCATCTTCAACAATGACGACCAAATGCTTGCACTCACATGCCTGACAAGAAGATCCATTCACGCGGAGTCAAAATATGTCTGATGTCCAGGGTAGAGCACAGAAACCATTGGCCTATGGTGCATACGGATATTGCAAGGATGCGACAGAGAAAATTAGGCATCACCGCAAAAGCTAGAAATGGCAAGAGCAACAACAAAGGCAGACAGGCTGTCGTTGCTGTCATCATTGACACTTCTGCGTTCCTGCGTGAAAGTACGAACAGGTCTTCTTCGTGCTTGAGGAAAGCTGCTTCTGTCATGTCGATAGGACAATGGGTTGACATCCACTCGCGGTAACGTGCTATCTCTGCTTCTTGCGGTCTTTGTAAATCCTTGGATGACTCGCAATATGACTCGACAGCACGATCTACTGCTCATCAGCCAACCAACACTCCACTTTTCGCACTTTGCAAAGTATACTTACGGTATCTTTCCAGCTTGACGAAAATCTCGCCCAACACAAACTTCCTTCTGAACATCAACTCACTGTCTGCAGGTGTGATTCGTGCTTCCGCGCGCCTTGACGCAGGCTTCGATTTTCCGTCAGAAACCACGAGTCCAATTTGAGAAATCCATTCATCCAGATTACGCAATTCTTCTTCGTACTCGCAGATCTCGTCTTGCAGGTATAGAAGTAGGCGATGATGTAAGTGCTCAAAACTGCGATACATTGGTCGCGCTCCGATAGTCCCATCTGTCAGCTTAGCTGCTAGGAGTTCGTAACCTTCCAGCGTGGTCTTTTTGAAATCAGGAAAGCTTGAAGCTGTTGGAGCAGGAGATGGCACACCAGCTTGAGGAGGTGGTGATCGTAAACCTTGACCGTGGTCGTCCCGGAAACTTGCTCGTTGTGCTTGTGGACTGTTATAGTACATTTGTGGCCAATATGGACCTGGTGTTGGAATAGTATTTCCATAATTGGGGCCCAAGGGTCTTTGTTGGGATGCAATGTGTTGGCGAAGAGCTTCTACCTGATCTTCAAGTCTGACATTCGACTGTGGACTTTGAGGCAATTGACCCGCTCTTGCATTTATGCCGGGTTGAACTTGATGTCCTGGTTGTTGCAAAAGAGATACACCTGATCGAATCGAGATGGGTGTAGGCAAACCCATTCCTTGGCCCCAGACATTGTCATCTTGCTGATTGGTCCAACCACTGTTCTGAGACGAAGGCACGACTGGCTGAGCTAGCGGAGGTTCTGAAGGCCCAGATGAACCATATGCTGGACGCATAGACTGCGGCGAAGGTAAAGAATTCGAACCATCGGTGTTCAACGATGGCGGTCTGCCAATACTCTCTGGAGTCAGTGGGCCGAACCATTGTGCTGAAGAGCCGGTTTGATATGGTTGGTTTTGTCGTCCAAGATCCCCAGAAGTCTTAGGCGAGGAAGATATTCCTCTGTCGCCTGTTTCAGGCCCTTCGGCAATCGATTGCTGATGCTCTTGGTGTTGCGGAGTCATCTCAGGCTTTGTCTCCAAAGGAGAAAAGATATTCCGTTTCAAGGTCCTTTCACTTCCACTGGACCTATCAGATATGCCTGTAGTTTCAGAGCAAGTTGTAAGTGTTGATGAAGCATGAGCATGCGATTCCTCATCCATCATAGACTTCCTGGGACGAGCGACATCGCCAGGCACCTTACGAGGTCCATGTCTCCTCATCAGCATGCTTTCCGTGCCTGTAGTATTTGACAAGCGTCGACCGGTCTTTGCAACCTTGAAGGGCACGCGTTGTTGCACATTTGACTGAGCTTGTTGGTTTTCGCGTTTGTCCGTCGGGGTAAGCTCTGTCTGTAGGGCTGAGAGGCCTTCATCTATATCTGACCATACCTCCGAACCTGACTGCGATACTTTTCTGCAGGCTTGCTTGTGTAGTGGTAGCTCGGTGGAAGATTCTGGTGCTGAAGTTGCTGGAGTCAAGATTGGTGAGACTGGCGATGGCAGTGGTGTTGGAGTGTTGATAAGATCTGGCTATTTTGCTTCTGAGTGAGATTCCTCGATATGGTCGAAAAGAGGGGCAGTCGGACACCCACCATTCTGGCACGAGCGGCGGCACTTCAACCGCAGATCTTCCTTTTGATTGAGTGCTTCAACCTCAGCTCATCTGTACTTGTCGAAATATAAAAATTGATGCTGCAGAATCATGTGGACTGGAGCTGGAGACCGACAAGTACTTTGCCGCTTAGCTGAATGAGAAGGAAAGCAAGTCATGATTGCGAGAACGTGACTGATGAAAAAGAGAGCAAATAGATTGTGGGTGGGCGAGTGCTGGTACTGTGCAACCAAAGGCTTCCCGGTAGATTGGTAGAATCTGGTTGCGTGCATGATCGGATATCGCTGTGCTGGCGGCCGATATACCAATGGCGATGACGTGTGAACAAGTTTGAATAGCTGAAGTACGCAAAGAAGGAACTATGTCCAAGGCTGTTGTGCGAGTTGGCAGAGGCTCTCCAAGAGAGACGCCGTTTCGTACGAATAATGTATTTCAACACAGCGTCCTGATAGCAACGTGCCTTTGCTCGAGCTTTCTGCGAGAAGTGTTGACTGTCTGTTGTCAACTGCTGGGACACATGAGTGGTGTTGCGCTGGTAATAGCAAGAGTGTCGTCTGTCCAATCACTAAACAACGATAAGGAGGGATAAGTGCACGTCAAGAAGGAAGAACAATGGCTATTATTGGAACCCTTGAAGGGCACTGCCTATCTATCATAATGAAACCGTAACACATAACATCAGCGCCAACTCCAACGCTAAATCGACCTCAGCCATTCTCACGCTTTCGCGACACCGTACACGCTCTCACCGCCCAGCATTCTCTATAGCAGAGTGTCACCAAGACCGCAACGGACGATTGAGATACCGGCACGGACGGTCTCGCTGGCGCCGTGAGACTCGAGACTAGGGTTGACCTCGACCAAGTCCAAAGCAACAAGGCTGCCAGTCTCGTGAACGCACTCGGCAATGAAGTCACCCTCGCGTAAAGTCAAACCGCCACGGACGGGAGTGCCAGTGCTGGGTGCCCACATGGGGTCGAGCGAGTCAATGTCGAAGGACAAGTGGATGGGAGTGTCGCTACCAATCCAGCCAAGAGCCATGTCCATGACCTTGCCAATACCGTATCTGTGATGGCCAATCAGTATCATGATGTGCCTCAGGAGCAGAGGATAGAACTTACCTGTCGATGTCGTGCATAGAGAAGGCCTTGATGCCGTGCTCACGCAAAATCTTCTTCTCGCCGCGATCAATGTCTCTCAGACCGATGTAGACGAGCTTCTTAACGCTGACGCGCTGGTCGTCCTTGATCCAACCGAAGCAATCCTCCTTGTCTTCCTTGGCCAAGCCGGTCAAGAAAGCAACCGGCATGCCGTGGATGTTTCCACTATCCGATGTCTCGGGAGTGTTGATATCAGCGTGTGCATCGACCCAGATGACAGCCATCTCTCTACCAGTTCTTTCTCTGATGGCCTTGGCTGTGCCGGAAATGGTACCAATTGCAATCGAGTGGTCACCACCGAGAGTCAGGACAAAGCGACCTTGACGGGCATGCTCATAGACTTGCTCGCTGAGGCGCTGAGTGACGGCACTGACAGCGCGAGAGTTCTTCATGCCGCGGTATACGGGGTCTTCCTTGGGCATGATGTCGGCGTATTGGTGCACCTCTCCGTCATAGTGCACGTTGAACTCAAGCTCTTCTCTCAATTGTTCGACGAGACCAGACTCGATCAAGGCCATGGGAGCAGCATCGACACCGGACTTGCCCTATCAACGATGTCAGAGCAAGTGACGTTTGCGCGAGATACTAGTTCCACTCACCTGGCCTCCGCAGAAGCCTACGGCAACAAGGCCCAATTCGTTGCGGGAAGGCAGGAACTTGGGCTGAAGGGTTGGTGCGTCCATTGTGAGTGGGGGTATCGAGGGAACAGGCTCAGATGGCTCGTAGGAGGGAGAAATAGGTCAAGATAGAAATTTAGGAGTTAGGACAGCGAGGTTCACAGAAGAAGGTAGAGGTGGAACAAAGAGACGGGGAGAAAGGGAATGAGCGAGCTTTTCAATAAGCCCAGCTGACCCGTTGAGAAATCATCTTCGTGGCCTTTTGAAATAGACCATAACGTAAAGCGCGGTTGCAACTGTACTTAGCGGTATGAAGCAACAGCAGTGTCTCCTAAGCGCAGGTATAGACGGCGTCGAGGAAGTTTGGTGGTAGGAGGCCGCGTCTGTGCATCCTGGCCGGGCTTTGATCACAATCTTCATTACGAAGCAGAAACGAATCTTATCTTCTCAGCGTGGAGTCTGGGGATATATTATGACGAGACCACTATAACGATTGGGATTTTCTGCCTCAGAGATAACACTCGTACAGAGGCAGGGTGAGCTGCCTAATCACATTCATGTGCTCACATTTACATAGCGATTGGAAAAAGCCAAGATTCGACTATGGCTATGGCTTGCGCTGTTCCCGAACACTCAACAACCCGCTTGATCCGAGACCTAGAGCAAGACTCCCGTCGCAGTCCTTAAGGATGTTCACGAGCCCACCTGCCTGATGTTGTTAAACCTCTCAATCGAAAAAAGCCTCATAGGCGAAAATTGGCGCAACTCGCTTCGTAAGATCTCGATGATTGAATTCTTCGGAAGACCAAGCATATATACCATATTCTTGGCAGATCTTGAATTTCAAATGCCCTATGGACCCAAGAGCTTGAAAGTCTCACTGAAACATGTTCTGGCATCTCGCCTTGGCCGAAGTCGGATTCAAGACATGTGGAATTGAAATCAGGCCAGTACTGTAAGGCCAGTTTCAAAGAGCATCAGACCATGGAACACAGCAACATCACAAACTCGAACCGCAGTTGTGCTTGTCCCATAAATTGTCGTAGATGGCGGTGTTGGACATGGCGGGCTTCTCTAGCGCATGCCGCAATAGGAAATTTGTTGCCCAATTTTCCTTATACACTGTGCTCCGAGGATGCGCATTATGGTCATGATCAAAGAATTCAAGTCAAAGTGTCAATAGCGTCTATTGGAAGCGTCGCATGCATGATGCATAGGTACGAATTATTACCTGGTTTGCTCCAAGGCAAGATCCGGACGGCGGGAAGCGGCAGACAAACGCAAATGGACAGGACGATCTTCTTTATCAAAGCAGCTCTTGGCTTGAATAGACTGGGCGTCGCTGAGAGAGAAGGGACCGAGAGACTGTGATGCAAGGACGAGCATGAAGATGTAGCTAAGACAAAAGACCGTAATTGAGGGCAAAGCTTAATAAAGATATAGATTGCGGAGATGTCGGCATCTTGTATTGATATGCAGGGTTTTTGGTGGCTGCAAGGTCGCGGTGCTGTGTGCATGTGAAAGTGATGGAAGTGGTCGAAGCTCGCCAACGGGGGTGCAGTCGACGCCCCTTTCAGCAGAAAGCGGGTCTCTAGTGCGTGATAATCGTGGATGCAACCATGATTTGAATATACAATACCACGCTGTTTTGAAAACATTGACGACTGCCGACTGCCACGATCGAGGCTGGACCAAGACCAAGTGATCTTCGTGTCCGAGCAGCGACGACAACTCGTCTCAATTGCACCCACAGCGACCACACGATCAACTTGCAAGTCGGACGCAGCCTGCCCCTCCGAGGCTTCGAGCATTCATTGATCATCCACTGCCATTCCTCCTTTGCCATCGAAACCCCTTGACGCGACAAGACTCGTTTCCGACTCGGTTTTATCCTTTCTTGTCCCCAGTCGCCATGCGCTGAAGACGACCACCACACAGGAGCCTCAGGAGATCACAGCATGCTCCATACCGGCCCAGCGCAAGCCGGCGATGCAACCCACGCCCGACAGCACCAACACCATCCCCAGCAGCGACAGTACCACGACCGCTTCGACCTGACTCGTGCCCCCTCGCCTGGTGGAGATTCAATCCTGACTGTCCGCATTCCTGGCCACCAGATCCAACACCAAGATGACCCCAGTCGCCGGGCTAGCGCTCTGCACGATCGAGGCCCAAGCGACTCTTCACACTGGTCGCATACTGACCGACAAGGACACGGTTTGGCCAACCTGAACCGATGGTCTCATTCGACCGCCTCCAGCGTCGCATCCATTGACACCCCACCGACCGCAATCAAGCACTCGCAGTCCCACACCAATCCATCCAGCCACGCTTTTCACACAGCCTCTATTTGGGCTCGCCGCAATGTCCCTGATGCTCAGATGTCTCCTGAGGACGTATCACCACGATCCATTGCCTACCAACGCCCTCAAGCCATGCAAAGTCCAGAGTACCATCGACGTCGTGTACCTCGTTTCGAGAAGCCCCTACCACCACGCATGTCCATTTCGAACCACTCTCCCAACGACGAAGCCCAGTTGACTAGCGCCACCTTCACTCCCACAACCCCTGGCTTGCTCACCCCCAACAGCTACGTCAATTCTGACTATTTCGGAAGCACTGCCTCTGCTTCAAGCAGCTACGACAAGTCCCCGCATGCTTTGCCGCCACGCACCTCGTCGCGCCAGAATGGCTCCATATCGAGACAGGACATTAGTCCCGCTGAGAGTAGTTCGGGTAGAGGAAGAAGTCAGGACAAGAAGATGATGCTGTCCAAAGCTTTGGAGAAGGCAAACACGGCCGTTCTATTGGATAATGCCATGAACTACGAAGGCGCTCTAGAAGCATACCGAGATGCCTGTCGTTTGCTCGAGAATGTTTTGGACCGTACATACACACCCGATGACCGCCGGAAACTCGACGCTATCCGCGACACTTATACTATCCGAATCGACGAGCTTCTGCAGATCCAGCTAACCACTCAAGCTACGAGGAGAGACAAGCAACTTCCTCCAAGACCCATGAGTAACGAGTCTATTGTATCGGATGTATCTGGTCCAGACCGCAGCTCGGCTATCATTGAGACTGCCACATTGACACGGATCATCGATGCCCCACCTTCTACAAATGCGTCGGCTGTGCCTTCACCAACAGAAGGCCCCCCTACATCCTTTTTGGCTGTATCGCCTGCTCAAGGCCCACGTACTTCCTTCTTGACCAGTGCAATCCAAGAAGTTGAAGGCACCTCCACTCCTGGCGCCTTCTTGGGTCCGCTATGGGAGCGGGAACGATCGAGATCTCCTTTCAGAGATTCTACCATCAGCCACGATACCGCTCGTCCTTACAACCTCGAGCCCGCACTTATGCCGCGACCACTGACTCCTCGAGGATACGATGAACAGGAAAGCTCCCTCGAGCTCGACTCGAGACCTACTACAGCAGAATCTCAGGATGTTTATCAAAATACGGATCCAGTGTCATGGCTAGACACGATAGATGAATCCGGATCTTCTGGTTCGCCATCCAACACCACCACATCTTCTCGCTCACCTTCGTCCTCGGTGCATGAACGTTCGCCGAGACGGGGAGTCCACCGTAGAGACATAAGTGCTGCCCTCAGTCAAGCTAGTTTGGATTTCGATGCTGCTTTTGATGCGGCGGTTGAAGCTGCTTATGAGGATGGCTATGAGGTCGATGATGAGTTCCTCGTACATCCTGCGCCTGTCCAAGACAGCCAAACGTCACTTGAGCCAGACTCAAATCGACCTTCTGAATCTTCTTTGGGCCAGTATCTTACATTTGACGGTCAGCTCGATGATGACGAGGCCGAAGAGGAACGCATTCTCGCGGATATAACCAACGACTATATAGATCACGGTTTCGACTTTGGCATTCAATCGAAGTCTGCTCTGCCGCGCAAGTCCGACTCTAGCACATACTCTGGTCGTACATATCAAAGCTCGCAAGTATCTAACCGGACGACCGCGGGCACTTCGCTGTCAACTGTTGCAGAGAATGCTGTATCACGCCACACCCCATCTTCATCACTAGCAACCGACATCTCCAAGACGTCCCCTGAGCAGACCAGCGGAGCCCAGCAGACGACCACTCCAAGCCGACGAACTGCTGGTCCCAACTTCAAACAGCTCAAGATTGAAACCTCGCGCAAACCCACTTTGAGATCACGTGGCTCCACGAACACTGAGCCCAAGGAGGCAGCTGACGTTGTGGGTGCAGAAGATGAGCCGGATGCGGACCGTCGAATCTCAGAGGTTCCTAGCTTGCGTCGCGTGGAGGCAGCGCTCGCCTCGCCTTATCACATGCGATCTGCGGCTTCAGATACGGCAACATCCATGTCTTTAGACAGCCTGCCCGAGAATGGGGATGCCCTCAACAGCAGTTACCGTTCGCCAAGGCCAAAGCTGTTTCGAGGCAGGAACAAGTCCTCGCTCAGTCTCCGTGAGACAGGAGGCTTTATTTCTGAGGAAACCGATACTGCTCCAGCTTCTCCAATGTCAGCATTTCCGGGCGGCGGAGAAGTACCACCTTTCCGGAGGTATATCACACCACCTGGAGGTTCGATACCTATTACACGCACAGATTCAGCTTCTGGGGGTCATCATATATTTGAAGATTTCCTCAACCCTCCTAATCAACCACCGTCTCCTGGGGCAGACGACTCATATTCACCCACATCTTTAGAACCTTGTCCAGAGCCGACATTATTACGACCTTTCTGGATGCTCCGCTGCATTGCTAATGTCCTTAATCAGCCCCGTGGTGGTTTCTTGACCACCCGACTTTTTGTTCCTCGCCAAATATGGTTGAACCGCAACGTCAAACTCAAGAGCGTCGAAGACAAGATTTCCAACTGCGATCTGTTGACAGCCGCTCTAGGCAAATTGTCTAAGGTTGATACCTATGATGCAGATGCAGTGCTGGAAGAGCTTCAAGGGTTTGAGGAGGTAATGGAGCGCGTACAAACTGTGCTCATCAAACGACTTGGCAGCGAAGTTGGCGTGCAGGGCGTCAGCGCGCTCTTCAAAGACGCTCAGGTACACATTGATAGCACTGGCACTACAACCGATGCTCGCGAGCCAAAGCCGAACAAGAGCTACCTCAGTTCCTGGCGCAAGCTTCGAGGAAAGAACTCCTCGGGTGGCGTCACCATTCCCTTGAGCAGCAGCCGTACGGAGAAGGAAGTTCCAAACATGGCTAGTGTACCCATGACTAGCTTTGTTTCCATTGACAAACGTACTGCGCACAAGCACATTTCGCTCAAGGAAACAAGCTCTTTTGAAGGTCCACACAAGGAATATATGAGCAGTGTGTCTCGACTGTGTGAAGCGGCACAAGTACTTGATCAAGTTGCACGTCAAGTCGACGATCCTGGTCTCAAGCACTCTTCACCGACACACATCGGTCTGGAACTCAGCACTCGTCATGCTGCAGAGTTCTTCGGCTTCTACATCTGCAGGTTCGTCCTCGGCGATGTGACTCTGCTCATGGACAAGTACGTCAAGAGGAGCACCGAGTGGGTCATTGCATGATCTTGGTCTGCTGCTCCCTGATATCATTACCCGGGTTTTGAGAAATCCTACCACTCTCTCAAACCTATTGCATCATCTGCATTATTCTATGTTACAGCGCATCATTATGTTGTACACCTAGAGGTTCCTCAGGACCACCATCATTGTTTGTTTTGCTGGCATTTGGTTATTTGTTGGAACCATACCCAAAAAGGTCATAATGTGACCTCTGCGTGTTTTTTCTTTTTGGTTTTTTTGTCTTTTTTTGTTGCGAGTTCATCATGTTGTTCTGAATCTAATATTTATGAATGGGGAGGAGGCCGGAGAGAAGGGAAATGGCGCTATCAAATTCCAATCGAGTTCTCAAGATGGATTATTCTCACCCTCTATTTTTGAAATCCATAACATGCTCATTCTCTTCAACGAACCTGTGTCATTAATACCAAAGACCTGAATTGTCCGCTCCTATCATTCCACCTCCGCCAAGACTTGGCGCACAGACCACTTCCGCCCTCCATGATTCCGCATCTCCAATGAACCACCACTTCGAAAAGTTGTCCAAAAAGTACAGCATATAACCGCAGCAGCACAAGAAATGGCCAAGAAAGGTATGCGCAAACTTACTGCTATGTCTCTTCCCTCCAAACCAAATCTCTAAATGGAATACTAACCAAATTGTGCAAAACAGCAAAGTCACGCACCATCGCCGTGCGCCTCATCTCCATGGCCTTGACCGGCTACTACAAGACCCTCGTGCGCCCGCGTCAACACAGACCATTGAGTATGCTCAAGTACGATCCTGTTGGTACGTTTCCCGCTCAAGATCCCCGGATGCAATGAAGAGTTGCGAAAGAAAGAGGAGGATCAAACGAACGAGAAAGAGAAGAAGAAAAGAGTAGGGTACAGTGGCACTGGTGTGCAAATCGCAAAGAATCAGGATGAAAGAAGAGATCAAGGGCTAATTCGGGTTCTGCGCAATACAGTCAAGAAGAAGGTTCTCTTCCTCGAGGCAAAGCGCGGTGGTTCGAAGTAATCGCATCAACGACACGGTTGAAACGACTGGTTGCTATGCCTAGCAGCTTTTTCTTACGGAAACGCCTACGTGCCGTCGCCCGCGTTCGATCGATCATACAGCCGCCATATTTTCACTTTCGAGGATACCAGGGTCATTTTCTTTATGGAGTCAAGGAAGAGCATGGATCAGGCGTTTCTTTTGGGGCTCGAAATTATCAGCAGAACGATGCCCTTATGGGGCCATGTACAAAATGTATCATAACTCATACAACCTTCTTATCGAAGCCTCTGTTCTTGAGCAATTACTTTCTGCCTCAGCCACTAGCGAGCGATTCCTTCCCTCAAGCGATTACCATCCGATCTCCTTTACTGCGTCTCAAGCGACTCCCCAAATCATATTATCATAACATGTTGCTTAGCCATTTCCGAAGCAAACTCTTCTCAATTCCCATCATCCGTCTTATCGCACTATCAACGACGAGCACGGGGGCTGCTGATCTCATCGTTGAAGCGGCTCATCATGTTCTGCTCCTTGTCTGCATGTCCTTGTCAGATATGGCATGTGCAAACAAGACATCAGCTACTTACTGGTTCTGCTAGAGCGGCGTCTCTGAGGACCTGGTGTCGCAGTTGTCGTCTGAGAGCGGCGTGGTGTTGCGGTGACGCTGCGTTGACTGGCCGTAGCTGCAGCAGGAGTTGCGTTCTCCGTGCGTTGTCTCTTGTTGACCTTTGTGCTTTGAGAGGCAGATCGCTTCTGGGGACTGTGACTGCCACGGACTGAGCTACTGGGAGGCGAGTACACATCGCTGTCTTCTGCATCTGAAACGTCATAAGTGACGCGTTTGCCCTTGCCTTTGGCACCAGTCTTGAAGTTGTGAGGTCCACTACTCAGTGCTGACACCTTCTTTTGCAATTGAGGGGCTGCTGCTGATCCTTTGGGCAGTTTCGGGATCGCAACGGACTGTAGAGCTCCAGGTCTGCTCTGCTTAGGCTGGCTCTCCGGTCTAGGTGTCAGCTTCTTGCCCACACCTTGTAGGTTCTTGCCGCCTGTCTTGATGGGCGTTTCGAATGCGTGTGAGGCTGCAGCCAAGTCGTCAAAGTTGCTTAGATCCAGTGATTGCTGCTGCGCTTGTAGTTCAGTGCTTAGATCAAGCGATTGTTGCTGCGCTTGGAGTTCGATGCTTAGATCCAACGACTGCGGTTGCGTCTGAATGGTGCTTAGATCCAGCGATTGCTGATGCATTTGGGGTCGCTGCTGAGAGACCTGCGTACGACCTTGACTTTGTGACTCTTCCCATGGATACTGTGCCTGATCTCTGTTGTATGTATCCGAATCGGGGGCCTCACTCAAAGATGAGGATGACGAGACACGCTTAGGAGACTGAGGTTGCGTCTGTGCCTGTGATTGAACGTTCTGGCTTCTGAATCTCACTCCTTCGGCATCCAAGACCTCTTGGGAGCCAAGACTGAAGGCTCTCTGTGCCTCTGATTGTGAGCTGGCAGGCCTCGAGGTCGTCTTTGCGAACTGCAAGCGTGAGTTGTCCAAATCCAGCATCTCCTCCTCCTCCTGTGGAGGATCGCTCGGACGAACGACGTGGCCATTACCCCTTGGCTCGCTGAAAGGCCCGAAGATGGATGCGCCGATGCTTCTCGGCTGTGTGCTTTGAAGAGCGTCGCTTGTAGGCTGGGTCATACCGGTAGATGTAGTAGAGCTACTAGGCTTCGAGACTGAGCGAACGTTTCTGTTGACCGCTCTTCTGACTTTCTTAGGAGCTGGAGTAGATGTTTGATCTTGAAGGTCTTCTTGTGGCTGAGAGTCGGGGATCTCTGTGACAGCTGCAGTAGCCTGGGCATGGTCTCGCTTCAATTTCTCGATGTCCTGCTTCAGCTTCTGGGTTTCGGAGTCTCTCTGGCGGATCACTTCTTGTTGTTGGGTATGGCATTCATCCATCTCTCTGAGACGACTGTTGGCGTCTTCTAAGCTTTGTCGCAGACTCGAAATCTCTTTCTGACGCTGCTCAGCCTCATCGCTAGACCGTTTCTCGAGATCCCTAAGTCTGATCTCAAGAGCACATTTGGCGGATTTGGCTTCTGTCAAATCAGCCTCCTTCGATTTCAACTGGGTCTGGGCCTCTTGGGACGCGCGGGATGCATTCTCCTCGGTGGCCCTGATTGCCTCATGGGAACTTTTGGCCTCGTCGAGTCTTTGCTTGAGAGATTTGATCTCATCCTGCGCGGCAGTGTATGTTCCGTTCAGAGTCTCAATTTGACGGTCGCGGTCTTGCAAATCTTGAGCTCCCTTCTTCAAAGAACTCTCGGTTGATTGACGCGTCTGGTCGAGATCTAGCTGCAGCTTCTCTAAGCGACGACCTGACTCAGAACTTCTGTCGACGAGACGCTGAATATGTGCGTCCTTCTGCTTCAAATCCTCTGACCAGGCAGCGGGACTGCGGTTGCCGTATTCTTGTTTCAAGTTATCGAATTGAGCCTTCAGATCTTTGATAGTGTCTTCCCTGGCCGCAAGTTCGCGGTCGACCTCCTCTTTTTTCTTCTCGAGTCTCAACTTTTCGTTGGCGAAGTCAACGGAAAGTTTGCGGACTTGGGTGTTCATCTCGGTTACAGCATCATCATGTTGTTTCTTGGCCTGATAAGTGTCAGCGGCTACATCATCAGCAGAACAAGGACAAGTTGCTCACATTGGCCTCAATTCTAGCCTTCTCTGGGCCAAAGTCAGGAACTGCGTGTCTCGCATCTTCGAGTTGCTTAGTGATCTCACTGATCTGGCTCTGAAAAACTGTCAGTGCATAGTTCACAGTTGCTCTTCCATGTCTTGGCTTACCTGCAGATCTCCCTTTTCACGTTGTAAGGTCGTCTTCTGCTCTGCCATGGATGCATTAGTGGCCATGTTTTCGGCCTTCTCAGTCTTCATTTCATCGAGCTTTTGCTTCAGATTGTTCTCAGAGGTGGCGAGTTCCAGCAGCCTGGCCTTGTTGACTTCTGCAGCGACCCTTTCCGACTCAAGGGCGGCTTGAGAAGACTGGAGTTCGTCAATCCTTTTCCTGAGTCCTGCTTCGGCATTGTTTCTGTTGGTCAGGTCTTCTTCGAGCTTTGAAATCTTCTCCTTGCTCGAGTTCAAATCCTGTCGCAATTCGGCCATACGCTCTCGTGCGTCCGAGCTCTTTTCAGATATCTCTTCCCAAATCTTGCATTGCGATTTGATGCCGTCAAGAGCTTTCACAACCTTGTTCTCGGCTTCCGTACGAGTCTTGGAAATAGAGTTGTTGGCACTCTTCAAGTCTCCGATGTGTTTCTCGATGCTAGCAACTGTCAGCATATAGCATGGGCAATGGTGGGAACACACTTACCCAGAAGATAGCTGTTCCACCGATGTCTTCAGCGCATCCATGTTTGTTACAGAAGAATGGACTTGTTCAGATATACTTGCGTTCTCTTTCCTCATCAGTTCGAGAAGCTCGCGAGACGCTTCACTCGAAGAGGTGCCTTGCTCGATGAAGGTCTTGAATTCGCCCAAGTGATCGCTGATCTTGCTGATACACCCATTGAGCATGTTCTCAGTGGAATTTCTCTCAGTCTGATAGGTCTGAAGATGTTTGTCAAAAGCATCGTGGCGCTGCTTCTCCCGAACGAGTGACTCGGAGGTTTCCCGAAGGCGTCTCTCGAGATCGGACTTCTCCTTTGCCACGGTCGCGACAGATGACTTGCACTCTCTGATGAGGCTCAAACTGTTGACCTTCCATTTTTCAAGCTTTGTAATATGTTCTTGGACGTTCGTGGCTGTATCCAGATTGGTGTGAAGCTGAGATTTGAACTCTCTGAGATCACTGTCGTACTTGGCTCTGCTCTTTTGGAGGCTCTTGATATCGTGACCGATGCCATTGTAAGCCTTCACCATGGTCACAAGATGTTCAGAAACCTTGGAGTACTTTTGAAGACGGGCTTTGAGCTGTGCGCATTCAGCTTGAAGGCTGGCTCTGTGCCGGTTGGATTTCTCCAGCTCGGCCTGTTTAGCTGCAAGATCTTGCACCCAATCTTGCTTCTCCTGCAATCGCTCTTGCTCTTTCAAGTAATCGGCGAGCTGATACAGCTGTGCAGCCGAGTATGACGAGGGATTGAACTTGGGATCGGTCCTTGTGTTCCGTGTTATGGGACCAAGTTGTGACGACTTCCTTTTGTTCTTGGTCACTCTCGGTGGTCCGGAGCGATTGGAAACTTCACGAAGAGATTGGTGTACATCCACAAGAGAAGATGGGATAGTGCCTTCCGGATCTGCAAAATGCTGCCCATGGCGATTTGCGTTGGATGATAGAGCAGTTTGAGCCACCTCAACATTCTGCTCATGAGTAACTGCTTGTTTCACCTCTGCAAATTGAACCCCTTCGACGGGATTTTTGTCCTTGACCAGACGCTGATCTTTGGTCAAATGCTGCTCAGGGGTAGGATGCTGCTCTTCACTGGAACGCTGGGTGTCGTCTGAAGGCCGAGTCTGAACAAGAAGCTGTTCTTCCAGGTTCACGTGGTGGTCTTCATGAGAGCTGTCATGAACAGACTGCCTCGAGACTGAATTTTCATTGTTGTTTTCGGGGAAGTTGTCTGGTACAATAGAGTCTTGCATCGAGATATCGACAGAATCAGTATGTGAGGCTTTCAGTGGGACAGGAGCCTCTTCCTCGATGTTCATAGCTTGTTGTTCAGCATGTTCAGGGGAAGTCGGTCGTGAGCGTATGATGGAATTGGCGGGTTCACGATCAGTGACTATGAAGATGTCTGGGGTGTCCGTTGAAGCCTCGGGAACGACTTCCATATTCTTGACAGGACCGGTGTGGGAGGGAGAGATTTCCGTTGGCGAGCGACCTCGAACAGGAGGCGAAGTTTGCGCACGAACCGGGTCTTTCAAGGCCGTAGTCTTGTCGTGAAGTCGAACCATTGAGACATTGCGAGAGGCAAAACTGTAACAAGGGTCAGCAAGTGCAGCTATTCAACTCCAAAGAGAATACTTGCCTCTTGCGTTTGAGCTGCCTTTGATCGTGCATGTTCGAGTGCTCTGCACGCTGTGGAACGTTCTGCTGTGCATGAGGGATCGAGGAAGCTTCCGAGCTCTCGGCAACAGAGGTGTTCTGAGATAGAGGTGAACCAATTGGTTGCACAGCTTTCTGGTACTCGAGAGGGGCTTCAAGGTTCAAAGTCAGCCAGGAACTCAACCAGGAGAAGACTCTGCCAAGACCTTTTGAATTTGAAGCAATCGGGGGTTCCTCTTGGATACTGCGTGCTGATACTTGGTGTTCTTGGTTTGAACTTTCGAATGAGGAAGGAGGGACAGTATGACTTGACTGGCTCGACATAGCTGACTGCACCTTGCCCAGAGCGTTGTTCCGAGACGCCTTGGCCTTTCCGAAAGCAAAGCCATACTCGACGGGTTCGGGCTCGTTCAGACGCTTCAGGACGGTTCTTGTTGGGATGTCAAGCTCTTCTGTGGAGGGCGTAGCAGAGTTCTTCTGGATGATCTGAATAGCGTCGTGGTCAAGTTCGTCGCCTCTGCTGCTAGGCCGACTACTGGGTCTGCTTGTGGGGACGCGATTATCTGATTCAGAATGAGGGCGAATAGCCACCTCTGTGCCAAATTTTGTGGGAACGCTGGTGGTCTGCACGTTCGCGATGTATGATGGTTCGCCGGTGTTATCGGAGACTGGGCCATCGGACGAGACGGCTCTCTCCATGTGGTTGAGATGACTCTGCCTTCTTGGCTGGCTTGACTCAGGCATGGCTATAGCCGGAGATTGTCGACCTTCCAAAGAGCGGGCAAGAGGATTAAGGAAATGTGGTGAGGGGGGTGAGAGAAAGCAAGATGGAAATTGGGAGATGGAAGAGAAAGAACGAGAGAGCGTTGAGAGACATGTGAGCCTGTCGTCGCTCGCTGAGAAGGAGCTCTCGAAGGGAAGGAGCTGCCCGGTACCCTTTTGCTCACTGCGTCGCTCAAGAAGCCACCACCGTGAACCTACCTCGACCCACTTCCGTTCACATGGATGTATACACTCTATGAGTATCACTGTGGCTCGTTTGTGAACATCTTGCAGGCCTTTGCAAAACTTGAATGCATCTACAATTGCTTCCAAAACCCTCAAGTTGCCCTTCGCGTCGCGCATCGATAGCACATTACACTTCAACCCCCTTGCGAGCGAGCTTGAGATGTTCGAGCCTGGCTAATAACACCAATATTGGCCGATATTGTAGATTAACAGTCGAGATCGAAGTTGAAGATATACGGTAGTGGTTTGGGAGGAAGACAGCTGTTGGCTTGGCAGGCACAACTCCGCGTCACCTCCGAGTCTCTTTGATAGTCCCTATTATACAATAAACAGTACCACCATCACATACATTCTAATGTGATAGATTTGACTAGCATACAAACACCTGATCATTTAGTCGTACGCGACTAGATATAGACTCGTCATGGCCGATCCTCTATACGAACTTCTTGCACCCTACTTCGACCGGCCTACACCAGCATCCACGACACGCGAGTCGATACCTTCGCCTAATGATCCTACAACGAGCGCCTACCTAGCCCGGATACCCACTCTCTCGCTACAATCCTTGACCACTACCGAACCCTCATACCTCAACTCGGCAACTCAATCGAGTTTACGCTCATTGCAGGCACTATCCAAGCGCTCGCATCGCTCCGTAATCACTGCAACCGATCACCTCTCGAATCTTTCTACCCTTCTTCCCTCGCTTTACACGCAGTCAAAAGAGTTGGAAGATGTATTGCCGAATCTAGAGTCGGCTGCTACAAGCTTTGCGACTAAATACGACAGAAACACCGACAATGCCGTACTTGACAGGAGGAAGAGAGCAATGCTGCTAAGCAGAAACGTGGATAGAGTCAGCGATGTCATGGAGCTACCAACACTATTATCTACTGCTATCAGCTCCTCGTCAGCCGCTGTCACTCAAGGTACTGGAGGCGCAGCTGCTTCTGGTTATGCTTCTGCTCTCGACTTGCATGCACATGTCAAACGTCTGAGAACGTTATATCCAGACTCTAATTTGGTAGGAGATATCTCGCGACAGGCCGACGATGAGATTCAAAATCTCATAACTGTCTTGATCAATGGTCTACAGAATCCCTCACTCAAACTCGCTGGAGCGATGAGAATGATCGGTTGGCTGCGACGTGTCGCCCCTGAAATTGCCGACGATACGTACAGCAGCGTGAACGGACAAACAAGAGGGAGATCTTTGGGAGCTGCCACCGGGGAAGGATCATTGGGTGCGCTCTTCTTGGTGTGTAGGCTGGGTACACTACGACGGACGCTCGAAGCACTGGACCCTCTGAAAGACCTTGCGGATCAAGAGACAAGCCGACGATCAGAACACAGTGCCCGCCAGGAATCCTGGATGGGAGGCGCTCAGACTGAACGTTACTTGAAGAGATATGTCGAGGTGTTCCGCGAGCAGAGCTTCGCCATTATCTCAATGTACAAGAGCATCTTTCCTTCAGCATTACCGATACCCGGTATGGCTGGATCAGATCTCACATCACCTGCTGGTACGCCAACACAGACCTCAAACGCTTCAGATGATGCAACAACGTCCTATTTCGAAGCCGACGACGACAAGACACCATCGGCACTTGCGACCTTCGCACCGCATCTAGTCGATATGCTTTCTGAGACTTTGCGAACTTACATGCCGAACATATCGGAAAGGTCGTCGAGGGACAGTCTAGTCACTCAGGTACTATATTGCGCAGGCTCTCTGGGTAGGTTAGGCGCAGATTTTGGTATGATGCTGGCCCTCCTTGAAGATGAGTTGGATGAAGAGGCCGAAACTGGCGACAAAAGGTACGTAGACGATGATGAACTTGAATGGGTACAAGTCATGAAAAAGCACAGAGTGCAAGCTAGTCGACTAGAAATCCTGGCGAGTGGTGTTGGGTCTGGGCGGAAGACAAGTGCCAGTTTTGAATCTCGCAGGCCTTCTGCCGTTCCCGGTTAAAGAATCACAGATGACAGACGGGCATGTTTGCCCACCTCCTCAGTCTTGCATGATGTTTGATCGCGTATTGCCGTCTTTGCCGATCTGTTTGAAACTAGTAAACAAGCGTGTACCATGAAGATGGTGTATGTACAGCGACCGTCTTTACAGCTACAAACATCTGAACGAAATCAAGATTGTGGAAAAGTGAGCAAGAGATAAGTACTGCCTTGGCTACTTGCCGAGTTTAACTCCTCCAACTTGGCAGTGTGTTCGATGAAGATTCGAAAAAGTGGCTGGTGTTTGCGGGAGTGGCTTGCATGGGGTCAGCGGCTGGCACAACTCAATCCATGATCCGCGTCATTCGTGAGAACATTCCTTTTTTTTCTCCGACCACCAGCCTGAAGGGTGGTTGATGAGCAAAGACATAAGACTCGATTCAGAGGTTACGTGTACGGTGTTGGTACCGTAGTTGCGACCGAAAATCGATCCTGAAGTCCTTGTCGAACCTTGTAGCACGCGTTTCATCGTCTGAAGATGACAATTCTCTTATATAGCTTGAGCCAGGGAAAGGTGGGTCATAGAAGTCGGGATGCTCATGTCCGTCGTTCGTCTGCCGCGCGGCCATGGACGACTGCATCTGTTGCGGTATCGATATTTTAGCAGCCCCGTCTCAGGCACACGGGATGTAACTAGGATAAGGTGACGCGGTCATCATTAGATGGGTGGCCAAGTTGTCTCGCTCCGCTACTCGTCACTCGAGACCTGATCTGCCTATCTGATCTTCCTATTGTTATCATCAGCGCCTGCCTTCTTTTGTGATTTTCTGATTGTAACTCGACCTTTTCTTATTGTCTGCGCCAACTCGCTCGTCTGGTACTCGGATTTTGGACTCGCCTTTTATCTTTGAATAACACCCATAATACGCCCAATTATCATTGATATATGCTTGCTTAAACCATCACAAATAGCAAGCCAAGCTGCGACAACTCCCCACCATTCGCGATGAAAGGATCACATGCTCTGGTATTTGCCAGTTTCATTCACACCTTCACATTAGCCCACGATGTAGGAGCAGAAGGATACTTTGACCCTAGCGATGGTGAAGCGTGGGAATTGAACTATGGTTATTATCCATATCGATCATATCAGACCACCAACCTTATCTCGCCAGAAATCAGGACTTTGGTTGATTCGCCCGAGTGCCACGATGGCCGACATGTGTTTTTCACTCCTCGAGGATTCTCTGTTGCAGCACCTGGACCGATGATCGTGGACAGTCACGGCGAACTCATTTGGGCAAAGAGTACAGAAGGACAGGCATACGACCTAAAAGTGCAGGAATACAAAGGCGATCAGTATTTGACATATTGGCAAGGTGACGACAGAGTTCGAGGCCATGGCGCTGGAGATTACTACATGGTATGCCCTGTCCAGCACGCCGACATCAACTACGCGCTAACATATCCAGCTCAATACCGGCTACCAAGAAGTACGCAAGATCTCGGCTCTCAACAGTCTGACAGCCGATCTTCACGAACTTGTCATTACGTCTCAAGGCACAGCGCTGCTCACTGTCTACGAGGTCTATCCACATGATTTGAGCGAGCTCCGCAACTTCGACGAGTGGGAACAAGATCCACATTATATCTGGGACAGCCTCTTCCAAGAGATCGATATTGAGACCAACGAGCTTCTGTTCCAGTGGCGCGCATCAGACCATTATTCCATCAACGAAACCTTCAAGTCGATAGGAGGTGCAGGCACCCTCAATGAGCCTTTCGATTGGTATCACATCAATTCAGTGGAAAAGGACGAGTTTGACAATTACCTGGTCTCCGCCCGCTACACTCACACCGTGACTTATATCAATGGTACTTCTGGAGACATCATCTGGATCCTGGGTGGCAAGCGCAACATGTTCAAAGACCTCAATGACGGATTCGCCACAAATTTCGCGTGGCAGCACGATGCTCGATTACACTCGATTGAAGATTTTCCCGAACTATTACGCGAAGACATCGCGCTCCATGGAAGCAGTAAAGAGGTGGATGGTGTTACAAAGCAGCTCGTTACTCTCTTTGACAATAGCGGAGAAGATGTCGAACATACGCTTGACTCGTCTCGTGGACTTCTGCTTGAGATCACATATCCTTCCGCTCATTTGCCATTACCTCAGCATGACCTTGCTCAACGTGATGCCGCCCAGACTCAGGACGACAGATACTTGGCAAAGATCGTTCGATCCTATGACCACCCTCAGGGCCCTCTGTCAACCAGTCAAGGATCGCTACAAGTAATACCCTCTGAAGACGACAAGACAGATCCGAAGGTGTTCGTCGGCTATGGATACAATGCTCTTTTCTCCGAGTTCAATGCAGATGGCACTCTCTTGTGCGACAATCATTTCGCAACTAATTATTCATGGGGTACCGGCCAAGTCCAATCTTACCGTGCTTTCAAATTTTCCTGGACTGGTCGCCCTGTGGATCCTCCCACCGCAGTGCTCTCGACGGATGGCCAATTTTACGTCAGCTGGAATGGAGCCACTGAGGTCAGAGGATGGGTTTTGCAACATAGCCGTACGTTGTCTTCCGCCGAAAACGCCTGGAAGGACGTGCTCGACATTGAGAAATCCGGCTTCGAGACTGTCATTGATATCGAGAACGTCGATTTACTTCGATACATCCGAGTCAAGGCGGTTGACCAGGATGGTGTAATGTTGGGTGTGTCGAGAGAGATTGACATGGGCTGGAGCGCTGTTTTGGCAAGCTCTGTGCCCCAACTTAACGCCATTGACATGACGCCCATCAAACTGATCATGTTGATCTGCATCAACGTCACCATCGTATTTGTTATGTACGAGCTCTGCAGACGTCTCTTTACGTGGCGTCAGACTCGCAAATGGCGACAAAGAAGAGGCATCCGCTTGTTGTCTGATGCATAGAGAGGAGTCCCGAGGTTGTTTTTGATTTGTCATGTTGCATAGCGATGCGCGCACATAGTGCTCTCTTTTGTTCGAAGTTGGGAGTTGGCCTGGCATATTTTCTCCCATTCATGAACCTTTATACGCGGATACCCCTTTTTTAGATCAAGCTGTTCAATACATTCTGTCGCATTCACTTTCCTTGGTTTGTTTATGCACCGAGTTGCTGCATCCGTGCTATCAGATCCTTCTACGACCTGCAATTTTTGTAACCTTCGGGCATCATTTCACCCCAGTCCGCTTTTGTATAACAATAGTGGCAGATATGGTTTTCTGATTCGACAGACTCCCACCATATCTTTAACCCATCCCTGCGCATCACGCCGCATTTCGTACATGGACGCACAAGCTTTTCACAGTACAGAACCGGACGATGAGACTTCCAAGGTAGCTGTTCACGAAACCATGTGTATATATAAATCCATCGAGCCATAATTGGCGTATTGCGATATGTCTCATCTGTCTCATAGCGTTCTCTGTGTCGCGCTCGACTTGTCGAAAGTATCCTGTTGCGATATTCTGGGTCTTCCATGTATCGGCGTCGTTTGTACAATGAGTTTTGCAGCAACTTTTCTGGGTCCGTCTTCAGTTTGAGATAAGCCTCTTCTGATGATATCTGATTGACACATGAAGAAGAGATGAGACGCAATGATTCCGTAGGCTGGACGAGGCATGCAGGTCGACTGACGAGTTACTAGATGGTAAAGAACATGATTTGGCTCGAATTGGTATGGACGTTGAAAAGCAGAGTCAACCAGAACGCGATGGCATTTACTGATATATGGCAGGGCAACTTCTTTTCTGCTATTGTCAAAAATCGGCTACGGCTGATAATGATGGACTCACTTCTATTTTCTAGAATTATTTCTCGTACCAGAAAATCAGTCTCAGACCACGGCTTGTAGTGATTGTAACTTCAAACGCTTCAAGACTTGGCATGTTCTGTTTCGCGTCCGCCGAAGCCGCAGCACTCCGGCGAGACGAAAGTGGCAATTCGATGCGTGACGACTTTGATGACAAAACGGTTGGCCAGTATCTTGCGAAGAAGATTTTACTTTGTTTCTGGTCTTCCAATCTCCGGTACATCACAGAAACCAGTGACTAGCGAAGTGTCTTCCTTCTTGGGATACTCGATGTGTGCGTATTGGCTTCCTCCATGCTTTGGACCATCGCATTCCGAGAATCCCTTCGAATGTGAAAGAATGACTTTGACATATGGCCATACCAAGCCGCTTCGCTAAACTAGCGACCGAAGGACCAATCGTCCGAAGCTCAGGGCTGAGTTGTCAAAGGAAGGGCGCGCCCTCCAGGCTCCAGAACAGTCACAGGCAGAGTAGGTACTCAACGGTAAGCAAAAGCCAATGATCTGACTCCCTTCTCTGTTTCGCTATTATCTGTCTGACCGTACGCCCTACACTTTCCTCTTTCATGATTCTTGACAAGTTGTGATTTTTTTCTTTCCATCGTACGCCCTTGACAACATGTCGGCCTTGCAAGAAGAAGCCGATCTTGGCGAGTTCTTCGACTTCCAGAATGCCGTCTCGGATGGCGGTAGCATGCAAACTAGTGGTGCCATCGCTGATCTAGATTGTATTTCTCATACCGCAGAGAGGTCAGCTCGTTAACAGGTTACTCATCTATAGTATTCTAATGTCAAGCTTAGCGACCTCTACAACGAGGCCAATCTTCCAATCTTCGAGAACGAGGCAACAGAAGCAGCAGAATACAGCAACTTCTCAAAATGGATTCCACGATTTATTCAGCCTGATGGGCCTTGTACCTACTGTCGAGATCGCAAGCTCAACTGCTTCCTCAGTTATGGAAAGGTCACCTGTACTGCTTGTGTAAGTAGCGCACCGACGTTTCACGCTTAAGCGTTTCGCTCATAACCTCGTGTAAAGGACACTCTTTTCAGACCGTGTAGCTTCGTCAAGCCTCATGGCCATAATGCATATGAGCCACCAGAGGGAGAGTCGTCGATGGGTCTCATCGACACCTTACATCCCATTGGGGAGGATTGTCCTCAGGAACAGGGCAAGTTGACTGGTGTTCGATCACTCAAGTCCATGCCAGACAAGAAGTCCAACAGTCGCTTCTCAAAAGCTGCCGTGAAGGTTTTGAGAAATTGGTTGGATGAACACCCAGCCAATCCTTATCCCACTGAGGATGAGAAAGAACAATTGGGTCGCACAACTGGCCTTCGAATTGCACAGATCAACACTTGGCTTGCTAATGCTCGTCGCAGAGGCAAGGTTGGTGTCAAGAACAAGGCTACTTTGGACGGCTTACCGCACACAACCACTACTTCACTACCCCCTACAGCTGCTATCGGTATACCTGGTTCTACAGAGATCGAGATTAACAAGTGGTCAGACATGAACCCTCTGGAGCGATGGAAGCACTCGCCTCCTCAGAACGAACCTGCCCCCTTCAACGCTATCGCCGACGCTTTGGGCAGAGGTGATCTACCCGACTACGCAGAAGAGTCAAGCTCTCCGTCATCTTTGGGCTGGCAGGGTCTTGGTTCTAGTCGCGATGACTCGAGATCTTCGAACCGCAGAGCAGCATCTGTCACATCCTTGGAAAGGTCTACGTCCAACTCTGCTGCATCATCTGCGGCCTGGTCAGGCTCGCGCGATTCTTTCGGCTCGTACAGTTCATTCGGAAGCAGCCTCAATGGCAGAAAAGAACGTAGACGCCGCCGAAAGATGCCTGGACCTGTTCTTAAGAAGCCCTCAAACGACAAGAACGTCAAGAAAGACAGGATCTATCAATGTACATTCTGTACAGATACCTTCATCACTAAGTATGATTGGCAGAGGCACGAGAAGACATTGCATTTGTCTCTGGAGAAATGGATATGTTGCCCGTTGGGTCCTGAGACGCTAGATCCTGTCACAGGCAAGACTATCTGCGCATATTGCTGTGCCCCAGAGCCAACGAAGGACCACATTGAATCACACAACCACCGACAATGCTTGGACAAAGGATTCGGGGGACGGACGTTCTACCGTAAGGACCACTTACGACAACATCTTCGACTTGTGCACGAATTGAAATTGCTGCCGCATATGGAAGACTGGAAGACAACTCTGTCCAACGTCAACAGCAGATGTGGTTTCTGTAATGAGCGATTCAGCGTGTGGTCAGAACGCAACGATCATCTAGCTGCACACTTCAAGGAAGGAGCCAAGATGGGTGACTGGAAGGGCTGTCGAGGCCTGGACCCACCTATCGCTGCTCTTGTTAGCAGTGCCATGCCGCCCTATCTGATTGGTATTGAGACGAACTCAGTCAATCCATTCACTGCCACACAACCAATGAAATGTATGACAGTCCAAACACACCTTGATGCTGGGGGCCCACCAACCACGTGCTGGGAAATCTTGACTGTACGGCTTGGGAAGTTCGCGAAGGAGCAGACAGACAAAGGCGTCATCTTGACCGACGAGATGTTACAGACCCAGGCGAGACGTATCCTTTACGATTCCGATGACGCTTGGGACAATACTGCAGCCGATAATCCTGAATGGCTCGACCTGTTCAAACGAGCTCATGCGCTCGACTACATTCCAAGCGAGGTGTCAGGCATAGGCAAGAACATTCCCGAAGACCTCGAGATCTATACAGATCTTGGTATGAGGATTCCGTTCAGCGTCCAAGTTGCTCGTGGCATGTCAGTCGACTACCCACCAGCTGGTCTACCAACATCAGATGAGCTTTACAGCTCAAACTTGACGCAAGGACAAGCCGCGGTTGCCGAAGGGCTCACTGCACACCGCGCCCACAACACAGCCACCTCGAGCAGGTCATCCATGTCGCAGCCGACACCACAATATGGCTCTAACTTCGCTACACCAGCGACTTGTCAAAGCCATGGCTCGACGCCGCTGCAACTAGACACACCTCAAGACATGAACGCAAACAACTGCTTTGATGCAGATATCGAAGCCATGTTGGCAGAAGCTGGCTACCAGCCAGCCCCTCAAGCCAGTGCGGGCGACCTCGCTCGGCAACAGAACGCAGAATTGGCTCAGAAGCACGGACTAGATTCTTCTCTTACACCAGAAAGAGCTCAACAGCAATTAGCTGAGCTGAATGCCGCTATGGCTGTGCTCACCGAACAGGCAGTCATGTGCGATGCACCACTCTCTGGGCACTCATCGAGTACAATGGACTACACAAACTTGAGCATGGAAGCCGAACTTTCGGATTTCATAAACTCGACGACCACATCGACCAACGACAATTTGTTTGCGACTACTTGGGATAGCAAAGATCAGTTTGGATATGAACATACTTTTACCACTGCGGGAGAAGAGGCTGGGATGATGGCGACGGATATGACGATGCAAGATTTGGACATGAATGATGTGCAATTTGGCGATATGGATTTTGGTTTGGGCTTTTAGTGATGAGGAAGTATAGAAAAGTAATACAATTTGAGTTCAGGTTTTCTCCGATATGATCGCTCTTGCTTCTTTCAGCTTGTTGCATCTATGATATCTTGGCGTAAGTATGGTGCATGACCGTCAGCCAGCTTCAACCGTTGATCCTGCCTCATTTCACAACCACCAAGTCAACAGTGTGACAGTATTGAGTTATTGCCAAAACCGATGAGAACTATCAACATGAGCCTCTTTGCATTGTTCTGCACAGTGAACATCCCCGTTGAGGTGAGTCTTCGGACCTCTTTCGCCGCTAATTAATGCTCATCGGACGGTACAGAGGATCGACTACTTCTTGGAGCAAACATACCACAACAGTAGCAAAATGAACGGTCAACCATATCTTCTGCTTGTCTCATCGCTTGATGAACTTGTTCACGCCAAACAACTTGACGCAACACAGCCTCCGATCAGTCCTTTCCAGTCTTCATTCATCGGCAAATCTATCAAAAACGTGGCGAACGCACTACACTCGACGGCTAAAGGCACATTATCTGACACCATAGATCCCGATCTTTTCGCCATCCTAGATGAGAGATCTCTGTCTGAAGACTCCGGTCTTATCGTACAAATCAAAGATGGCGAGGTGGATTCTGCACGCGTGCATTTTGATACGATCAATTCGGAATTGATCCGGGTACAAATCATTACTTGCGATATCAAAGAGACCCAAGAGCGTGTGGGAGAAGATGGGGTGTTTAGGGTTAATCCGCCGCAGTAGAGTAGGAAGGGAGGGCCTGCACCGAGGAAGAAGTTGGGCTAGCAAGTCGTATTGGGTGTCGCCTGATTTGCCCTGTAATTGTCTTTGCTGGCTGTGACGATGCACAATAGTTCTGCAAAGCAATGCGATGTTCGTTGAGAGTTGCCTTCACGTCAATCGTCGATGAGAGAAGCTTTGCTCTGAACACAACTGTGCATTTTTATAGCTAGTTGTCGCTCTGAGCTATGGTGAGAGGAGGGCGATAGGATGTCCAAAATTTAGTCAAAGTTCATGCAGAGAGACAACACAAGCGCACATATCCCTGACATCTCATAGGTTTATCAAACCAGTACTTGCCATGCCCACGCCTCACTGCAACTTGCCAACCTCATGATGCTGGGTCTCAACATCGTTCATAGGTCCAACTTTGCTACTTACCTTCTCAGCAACAACATCCTGCTCTTCCGCTTTGTGAACTTCTTCGTTCTCTCTTTCGATGTACTTCTGAGGCCTCTTGCTAGAGATGGCGTCTTTATCCCTAAAGACAAGCAAACTTGGGTCAGATCTGAAGTACTCGTCTAAGTCTTCAAGGGTCCGAGAACTTGTTTCTGGGTAGAGCAGGAAGATAACAGGCAGGAAGAGGGCGTTAGTTGCTACCCAGATTGGCCAGAACTTCCAGCCCAGATTTTGGAAACCAATAGGAGTGATCTCAACAATGACAAAGTTCGTGATCCAGTTCGTAGCAGTGGCCACAGCTGCACCCTTCGTGCGCATCGGCAAACTGTTGATTTCTGCCAAAGTCAGTCTATGTTTGCCATTAGGAATAACTCGTAACTTACCAGCAGGATATAGCCAAGGCACGCCAAGCATGCCTACTGCAAAGGCGATGTTGTAGAAGAAGAAAAAGAAGATAGCCGCCTTAGCACATGCAGTAACCCCGTTGGCAATGGCATACTTGAGAAGGATAGAGATGCAGAGGAAAGCGATGAGCTGCAGAAAGGTGGAGATCATCATCAGGGACCGGCGGCCCAGGCGTTCGACGAAGAGAACTGCAACTCCCGCAAAAATGAAGTAGGAGACCGCATTACAAGCGGACAGAAGGCGAGCCATGGAATTGCTCAGTCCAACGTACACGATAAGTACTGTCGGTTGATAGTAGCTCATTATATTAATTCCACCGAATTGCTGCATGAATTGTGTCCCAGCTCCAAGAAGCAGGCGGCGAACATTTTTTGTCCCATCTTGGGTACGGCCGCGCAAGAGGTCGCTCCACCTGATTGCATGTTCACGTTCGTACTGAACGCCGTATGAGATCTCTTGGTACTGCGCTATGACATAAGCGTGATCAACAGGCTTGTCCTCGAGATCGGCTAGAATCTGGGTAGCCTCGCTGTCTTGATCATGCGCAATGAGCCAACGCGGTGATTCGGGAAGCCAGGGGACTGTGGCGAACAGGACGAAGATGAAGATGAACTGCAGGGCTAGCGGTAGCCTCCATTGAACTGAGCCCGGTACGAAGCTCAGGCCATAGTTGATCCAGTTGACAACCATGAAGCCTCCGACGTTGGTCATCATCTCCAAGATGACGAGTTTTCCTCTGAGCTTTGCAGGAGCTGTCTCAGTCTGCCAGATCGGTGCTGTTGCTGTATTGATGCCGTTGCCAATGCCTAAGATCACACGTCCAACGAACATCTGTGCTAGGCTGAACGAGCTGGTCTTGAGAATAACGCCGACGGACATTATCGCGGTGCCGATTATGATAGTCTTCTTCCGTCCTAGTCTTTCACCGATGGTGAAGGCCACAATCGCACCGATGAAGCAACCCACGTCGTATATAGCAGCGAGAGTTGATAGAACCTTGGTCCTGGAAGGTCCTACAAGATCGTGTAACTTGAGAAAGTTGTCGCTTACAACAACGCCAGAGAAGACACCCTAGTTTGAAGGAGTGGTTAGCTAAGCTGGCTCCCGGTGACCAGGCCTTTCACTTACCTGGTCATATCCAAAAAGCGTCATGTCCGTCGCACAAGCAACAGTGATCCAGAAAACGAGCCATCCTCCCTTGAAGCCAAAATACCTCTGCTTAGGAGCAAGCGACATAGCGTACGAGTGTCAAATGGAATAACAAAGACTTGACTGTACAGAAGTGTAAGTCGGAAGTACGCTGCCATTCTCGCGGTCGAAAGGAGCACTTCTTATACCTAGCTGCAGTCCCAACCACCTCTCGAGGCTGGTCGGAACCATGATGAGTTGCTGAGGAACCGGCATACCTTTTCAAGAACTACCATTCTGCCTAAAAGACATCGGTCTTGCATGCCGCAGGTTGAAACGACCTCCATCCCACAAGTACCTCCGCTGAGAAGGCCGTTGAAGCACGGTATACGCTACCTCGAGATGATCCGACGAAAATAAACTTCTTCATTATGTCGAGGTCGCCTTGTATATTCGTCCGGACATCCAAGAACCACAACTTAGAGCGTGTACCAATTCCAGTCAGTATCTAGTAGGAACAAACAGCCTTGGACAATGGTGCAGATTCCTTGGGCGGAGAAATCAACCGGATCAGCTTGATGCAGCTGAATCAAGAAATGGTCATGTGGTGTGATCCTTCGTGAACGGCTATTGGCGACGGTAACACAGCATCCTTACCAGGTCTGCGGATCTGCAGTCTTGACCAACGCGACAGTTCCGCGTGCATTCCCGCAGAGGATGCTTGGCAACATGCCTGACAGCAGCCCTTCAACTCATGGAGGGCTCGATCTGGAGGTGTGATAGGATGGCTCTGTATAGTTGCGATTGCATTGTCATGGAAATAATGACAGCACCACAGGGTCTTGTTGCCAATGGGATGAACGATCGTGGTGGTCGATGAGATAGATCGGCTGGAATACGCGCGAGAAATGCCGAAGATTTGGCAAAATCGCGGGCAAACTTCTAGTAGACTGGTCATGCTCAAGGCCAGACATAACTCCCACTTCTTGCAAGCATTACGAAGTGACAGTAGAACCACGCGACTCTTGATACGTGCTGGTCTTCGTGTAGGCAAGCTATGAATCATCATGCAGTCGCATTCACAACTACAAGTGGTAGAAGGTCGACAACTGTGTTTGCATACAAGTGGGTTAATGGAGAAAGGTTCTGTGAGTGAGAGCCCAATCCATTCTGTGCAATGGATTGGAAACAAATCTTATGAGGAACATTGCCGTCTTCTCATGACTACCTTCTCTCCTAACTCGAATGTCGAGCGACACGTATGGCACACCTCTGCTGCCTCTACTTACTGGTCATATAAATGGCAAGTTGCATGTAAACAACATGCAAGAGTCAAAAGGCCCCTCTCTAAGCAGGTGGCTTTGGGGGATGTTCGTTCACTCATCTTTCTTCTTTTTCTCTCTTGTGTTTCTTCTTTTGTTCTCGCCCTTGTGCCTACTACCTGCACACTTCTCAGAGTTTGTCGGCTCGGTCACAAAGTAATTGTTGTAGTTGTTGCTGAAAGACAGTGAGATAGAGTTGAACGGGAGATGGTTGGCTGAAAGCGATGATAGAAGACCTCACCAAGCACAGTCACAGATTTGACATGCGTCGCACAAGGAACGATGGCTGACTGTGAGCAGCATGTAGCCTCTCCGTGTGCTAGGGACAGTCACAGTGTAGCTGTAGAAATGCATGATGCTTTTAAGAAGAATGTGGTTTCTCACAGAAAGAACCGCATTACAGGCTGTCTCGATGGCTAGCCTTACATTCAGACTGCAACTGTGCATTTTGATAGCTTATAAAACCCCTTGTACCTCGGGATGGAGAAGGGGTTGGTTGCGAAATTGTGGCTGTCTACAGCACACGGGGAGGAGAGAGAGCAGGGTCTATACCAGACGGAAGGACTGAGATGCAACTATGTTCTTGATGGCTTCTATGTTTGCAATTGTATATATGTTCAGAACAAGTCAACCCCTTAAATCTCATCCTCGAATTTTCTAACCAGCAACCCATCCTTCTCCAACACCTCCTTAACTTGTCTAACCGTGTACTCACCACGGTGGAACATACCAGCACCCAACGCAGCATCCACGGTAGTCTCGTCAAACACCTCTTTAAAGTGACCAGGGTTACCAGCTCCACTGGACGCAATAACAGGAATCTTGATGGCGTTTTTAACAGAACGAATCAACTCAAGGTCAAAGCCAGAGTTTGTGCCGTCTTTGTCGATGCAGTTGAGTAGGATTTCTCCACAGCCCATGGCTTCGACTGCGGTGCAGAGTTGAATCACGTCGAGGTCGGAGGTGGTGCGGCCGCCGTGGATGGTGCATGCGTACCAACAGTACGTTTCGCCATTGGGACCAGGGTAGGGTGTTTTGATGGTTGCGTGGGAGGTTTCCGAGGGGTCTTTGATGTAGATTCTGCGGGGGTCGACGGAGACGACGACGGCTTGGACACCGTAGGCTTTGCTGATTGTCTCGATGGCGGTTTTGCCGGAGAGTGTGCTGTTGTTGGCGTAGTATTCTTGGGCGGCAGTTACGGCGTCGGAGCCAATGCTTACTTTGTCGGCGCCGGACTTGAAGTAGAGGGTTGCGACTTCCAGAGCAGGGACTACGGTGTTTGTTTCGGGATCTTTTGTGTCGCGGATGCCACCGCCGATTGTGAGAGGAACGAAAACTGTGGATGAGGCCTGACGCAGGATTTCGAGCATGGGTTGGTCTTTGAGAGGAGTCTCGCGGAATGAGGTGATGTTGAGGAAGGTGACTTCGTCGGCACCCTGCTCGTAGTATTTTTGGGCCATAGAGACAGGCTTGCCGAGGTTGCGTACGGCAGCGCCTTCCTCTTTCTCGCGGACGTCGTATTGGTCACCTTTTGTGACGACGAGATCACCCTGGTCGTTTGTGCGGACATCGAGGCAAGCGATAATGCGGCGGGTGAGGCCTTCCTTTGTAGTTGAGGGCTCAGGTGTTTGTGGCAAGGTGGTGAGACGATCGCCGTTCAAGAAAGCCTTGAGGACACGCAAGCCTGCAGCACCACTCTTCTCGGGGTGGAATTGGGTGACCAGGACATTGTCTTTTGCGACAGCACCAACAAACTCTTGGTTGCCGTAGCGGGCGGTGGCTACAGACCAGCCGGCCTTCTCGAGAACACCAGGCTCGTACATTTTTGCGTATGAGTGGACGTAGTAGTATTTGCTGTCAGGACGCATGCCGTACAGGCTCTGGTTCGCGTCGAGTCCTTGTGTAGAGGCAGGGTTGGCCGAGTTCCAGCCAATGTGAGGCACACTCTTGTCCGAGTCGTCAAATCGCTCCAGACGGCCAGGAATCAGGCCCAGACCAGGGACAGTCGAGTTCTCTTCGGAGCCTTCGAATAGGGCTTGCAGGCCGACGCAGACGCCCATGAAGGGCTTACCGGCGGCGATGTGCTTCTTGATGGGTTCGACATAGCCAGAGTTGTTGAATTGACTGAGACAGTGGCCAAAGTGGCCTACTCCGGGAAGAATGAGTTTCTAGGTGGCCTGTCAGTTCCTATCAGTTTGTCTTTTGGCCAGCTTGTTTGGTGGGGGTGTGAGGGGCTGTACCTCTGCCTTTGACACATCTTCTGGCGACTTGATCCATTCGACCTGGTAGCCGACCTTCTCAATGGCATTGACCAGCGATCGGATGTTGCCAGCAACGTAGTCCAAGAGGTGAACTGTCGGCATTTTGGTGTATATCTTGTCTAACAACAAGAGAGAGAGCGATGAGTCGAAACAAAAAAGACGAGCACATGGCTGCCCTAGCGATGACTCGTTTGAGTGACGCGGAGCTGTCGGTCCGCTCCGATGACCGCCTTTCGGCCCGCAGTCTCGACGCCGGCAGAAATTATCTCAGCCCTATCGACGAGCAAGCCTGAATCTGCAAAGACAGAGCCGCCTTCTCGTCGCATCGCAAACCACACTCCCGATCGCCCATCATGGTCAGACAACTCAAACACCACGAGCACAAGCTCCTCCGCAAGGTCGACTTCTTCAAGGCCGATACAAAGCAAGGGACCATCCGCCAGAACGATGTAGTGCGTCGCGTATGTCCATGACCTCCATTTTTTGAACTGGCCGAAAACATCACTAACAATTCATGACAGTACATGATTCAAAAGCCCGAAGACTACACCTCCTACAACCGTCTCTGCGGTCAACTACGCCAACTCGCCCACCGCCTAACCCTCCTCCCACCCGACAACGCCTACCGCCTAGCCACCGAAAAGAAACTCCTCGACAAACTCTACGACATGGCCATTCTGAGCGAACGCAGCAAACTCTCCGCCGTCGAAAACAAAGTCACAGTCTCAGCCTTCGCACGCAGACGTCTCAACGTCATCCTCACAAGACTGCAAATGGCTCCCGATCTCAAAGCCGCTACTACTTTTATCGAGGGTGGTCAGGTTAGAGTGGGTACCGAAGTCGTTACCGATCCTGCTTTCTTGGTCACGAGGAATATGGAGGACTTTGTCACTTGGGTCGATTCGTCAAAGATCAAGAGGACTATCCACAGATACCGCGACAAGCTGGACGATTTCGACTTGCTCTAGATGGACTGTCTTTTCCATCATGGATTATACCTCTTCGGGGAATTATTGCATTTATCAGCGTGGCGTTCTGTGGGTCAAAATTGCATGGGATTATCTTGTCCTCTGGAGAAATTTGTGGACATGGATAATGGGGTTGAAATGCAAGATATTTGTAGAACTGTCTTGTCTCGTCTTGTCGGGTATCTTTGCTAAACACGAAATATCAAACCATCCGGTCAACTCCATGTACGCCATGCTTGTCCCACCCATATGCTTTTTGTGATATTCGTAGATCAGCTGAAGTGGATGCCCTCCTGGTTGAAGGCATACAGCAACTTCAAGAAGTCACCCTCGTCACACATTCTGGCACGCTTCTCGGAAAGCTCGGTCGTCTCGACCAGTACCTTGGTCACCTTCTGGCGGACCAATTCAGACACCTTGCCCTTCTTCTTGCGGTTAGGGTTGCCTAGAAGCTTCTTTGCCTTCTTGTCTGCTTCCTCTTTGAAGAAGTCGGGAACATCGTCTTCGTCGTCAACTTCCATGATCGCTTCCATTTCGTCGTCCTGGTCGTCTGCAGCCATGTCGGTGTCCATGGCAGCATCTGCAGGGTCGAGCGGCCCATCGTCGAGAACAATGTTGTTCTGAGCACAGTAGGTGCGGTAGTTTGACTCGAGCATATCCATGACGCTAGTGGTACCAATAAAGCCACTGCGCAGGGTACGGTTCTTACGAACAAAGCAGATGCGCAAGAGACCATCCCACTCGTCGTAGCTGATCTGTGGACGTGGGACCTTTGGCACAATCTTGACGACATCACTCTCGACTTGAGGAGGAGGGTTGAAGTTGTTCTTGCCGACCTTCATGACATGAGTGATCTTGGCCCACATTTGGGCATTGACGGACAGTCTCGAGTATAGTTTTGTTCCAGGTTGAGCAAACAGACGCATAGCAAATTCACGCTGGAACATGAGTACGCAGGAGCGAGGAGCGGGACTCAGGGCCAAGAGTCTGAAAGTCAAGGGCGAAGAAATCTGGTAGGGTGTGTTTGAAATGCAGACGTCGAAGTATGGAAGTTGTGGGTGCTTGAGCACATCTCCGAGGATGATTTCGAGTCTCTTCTGAGCCGGAGTGCCTTGGAAACGCTTTGTGATTTCTGCAGCCATTCGGGGATCGGCTTCGCATGCGATGACCTTTTTGGCCTTTTCCAGGATTTTTGTTGTCAAGTTACCAGTTCCGGGACCGACTTCGAGGACAATCTGGGGGCTTATTAGAAGATATTTTCGAGTCGAATGGGAGATTCGAAGCGTACGTCAGACTGCTTGAGGTCGGCCTTGTCGACAATGGCCTGAGCGACACCAGGGTTCTTCAGAATGTGCTGACCGAGATCCGTGTTGAACTTGAAGACGTTGTTGGCGGCATGGCCCTTCTTGCGCGAGGCAGCGCCTGCGTAGGGATCGCTTTTCGAGACGCCACTGCCGTTGTTCTTTCTCGCTGATTTGGGCATGTTGATTCGTGTTCTGGTATAGAAGGAGCGAGTGCGGAGAGGCGGACGAAGGCCGATGGAATTTTTGGCGGCAGCAGCGACCCTAAAAGCTTATCGATAAGCTTTGCTGTTCAGGGTCTAAGACGTATTCGTACCTGCCATCACCTTGACATCGTCATTAACCATTCAATTCACTAACAAAATGCCTCGTCCATCGAGAGCGAAACCTACTCGCGAGGAATCATCCGATCTGTCATCCGCTGTATCAGACGCTCCCGAACCAACTACCCTCCCAGACGCTTCCAACGGCACTAGAGGAACCAAGCGCAAGCGCCAGCTCAAGCAAGAAACCACCCAAGTCGTCCAAGAAGACGAAGAGCAGGAAGAGAAGGCCGCTCCTGTCAAGAAGACTCGACAACGCAAATCCGTCAAGGTCGAGCAAGCCATCTCTCCACCACCCAAGAGAGCCAACAAGTCCACAAAGTCTACAAAGGTCCTTGAGGAAACACAAGAAACAGAAACCACAACAGTAGACACACAAGAAGCCAAAACAAAAGTTGTGAGAAAGCGCAAGACCAAAGAAGAGAAGGAAGCAGAGGCAATGCCCCTAGCAGCTCGTACAATTGGCCACAAGCTCTTCATCGGTGCCCACGTCTCGGCCGCTGGTGGTGTCCCTAATGCTGTCCAGAATGCTATCCATATCGGCGCAAATGCCTTTGCCCTGTTCTTAAAGTCCCAACGTAAATGGACAAACCCTCCGCTGGACGAAACTCATTCTATCAACTTCCATGCTCATTGCGACAAGCACAACTTTGACCAGAATCAACATGTCGTCCCACACGGCTCATACCTTGTCAATCTAGCACACACCGATCCCGATCGTACCAAGCAAGCATACGACTCCTTCCTCGATGACTTGAAGCGTTGCGAGAAGCTGGGTATCTTGCTCTACAACTTTCATCCTGGTAACAGCGTGGGCGGTGATCGCGATGCTGCCATCGCTCATCTGGCCAACAATCTCAACCGCGCACACAAGGAAACTACCAAAGTCATCACGTTACTCGAGAACATGGCCGCTGGTGGAAACGTCATTGGCTCGACCTTTGAGGACTTGCGCGATGTCATTAACCTGATCGATGACAAGTCTCGTGTCGGCGTCTGTCTCGATACCTGTCATGCCTTTGCAGGCGGCTACGACCTGCGTACTCCTGAGACTGTCCAGAAGACCCTATCAGAATTCGACGGAACAGTCGGCATGAAGTACTTACGTGCTCTGCATCTGAACGACAGCAAGGCGCCCTTCTCAAGCCACAGAGATCTACACGCAAACATTGGCACTGGCTTCCTGGGTTTGCGCGGCTTCCACGCCATCATGAATGATGAGCGTGTCATCGGCCTTCCCATGGTTCTTGAGACACCAATCGAAGTCCGCGATGAGAACGGCAACCTCCAAAAAGATGTTAAGGGCAAGGAAATGGAGGACAAGAATATCTGGGCCAGAGAGATCAAGTTGCTGGAAAGTCTTGTGGGTATGGATGTGGAAAGCGAAGAGTTCAAAGAACTGAACGATAAGTTGCAGAAGATGGGTAAGGTCGAGCGAGACAGAATCGCCGAGCAAGTCGAGAAGAAGACAACAAAGGTCAAGGAAAAGGAAGACAAGGCAAAGGCCAAACAGACCAAACTCAACTTCGGCAAAGCTGCTGCTCCGGCCAAGAAGGGTAAGAAGGCCAAAAAGGAGGAGGATGATGCTGATCAAAGTGATGCTTCGGCCCCACTGCCTTCGGACGAGGAGAGCTAGATGCCAATCTAAGCACCATGGCGATGATACGGGCATCAATCGTGGATGAACACACGAGAGATGCAATGAGAGTAACCTCCAGCACGACTGCATATTCATACTGCATCGAAGGCGCATCCTATTTCTGCATAGCTGTAAAAGTGTATTGTAGAGACGGAGTTCGAGCAACCCATCAATGTTACCCTGTAAGTAGCCTTAAATCAATATACCTTGACTAGCAAATACCTGTTAGTCGCCTCTCTGGACGCTCAGGTCGTATCTTATCTAGCCCTACTTCTTGTTGGCCAATCCAATTGCGAACAGAGCAAGCCATAACAACCACACTCCAAAGATTCGGAGAGAGCCTGACAGACGCACAGCTCTCAGTGCTCAAACTTTCTGAAAGCGTATCTTCTGGATCTGCTGTGCACGTGAATGATTGCCTTGAGCAAAGAACAAAAGTCAACGACGCTATAGAGACACTACAAATACCACTCCACCCTTCAATTACACCAACAACATCCCCTCTGGTCTGGTGGTCACCACCGTCACTTTCAATCCAGCTAACCTAATCTAGTATTTCCTTACGCCACCCCCCCCCCCCCCCCCCCCCCCTCTTCACTTCCCGCATTGGCATATTCTTTGTTGATGCTTCTTCTACAAATCCCAACTCTCACGAGTTCGAATCCGACTTTGGTCGTTTTCACTTCCCGCATTGGTCTATTCATTGCTGATGTTTCTTCTACCTACCACCCCCCAGAACTCTCGCGGGTTCGAGACCCCTGGCGGTCATCAGACTTGGAATCTGATTAATTCCCCGGGACTCTCATGAGTTCGAGACTCCTGGTGGTCGTCAGACTTGGAATCTGATTCATGCCTACTGACTTTGAATTAGTCAAATAGAATGTCTAAGCCGGTGATTGTGCTAGGACAGGATACTGACTTTGGATTAGTCAAATAGAATGTCCAAGCCGGTGATTGTGCTAGGACAGGAAGCAATGGCGAAAGGGAAAGATGAGGGTAAGTGAAACCATCTTCAGACCACCAGACCAGATTTTTTTGCTTGTGGAAATGTGTAGTGCAAGATCTCTCGATTCGCCTGAAATCTTTGAAAGATGTAGGTACAGGTTCAAAATTGAAAGGGTTCGGAAGTATTGTGACATGTTTATTGCTATTTGCAAGGTCTTTTGTGATACTAACCGACCATGTTCGTGGTGTCATTGTTCTCATCAAGCTAACCTCCCTTCATCTCTCCTCGCCCAACTCTCTACGCTTCACATTCCTGGCACAAAGGTGTGACGAACGACTCGGTCAGCGGCACACTGAGCTTCTTGGTAATCATTTGTCTCTTCGCGTCAACCACAATATTCGAGTCCCTTTTACGGGCCATTGTTGTTGTCACGTTGCTACCTTGTCCCAGCACAGTGAGGCTCACAACGCTGGCGTTGGTTGGGTAGCCAAAGCTGCCGCCCATCTCGAAGGTGCCATTCGCGTAGCTGAAGGTGATAAGACTTGTCTGGGGTTGTTCGATAGCATCGCCCTCGTCCAAATACAGCGAACCCTCTGCCTTGTCTTCAAGATCGGGTGCGATGATGAGAACAAAGTCTTGCTTTCGAAGCTCGGTAGTTGTGTTGGCAGAGTTCTGACGGAGAGGCAGAATACTGCCGCCGCGGATATGAGCAGTAATTTCCGTGAAGTCGACGTTGTCGCGAGTCACCCAGTTGCCAGTTCCGCGCTCGGGTTGGTAGGTAAAGTAGTCGTAGAAGATGTCATCAGGGAGATAGAAGGTGACACTCGTACTGTTGTCGTCTACAACAGGACTGACCAAGATGCTGTCACCCCAGAAGAACTGATGTTCGATGGGGAATGTGTTGGAGTCCTCTGGGTAGACGAAGAACAAGGGCTGGATCGAAGGCTTGCCATTTACAGTCTGCTCGTGGAAGGCTGTGTAGAGGTAGTCTAGCAGTCTGTAACGCGTGTCGATCGCCTTTTGAGCGGCAACTGTGGTGAGATTCCAGCGATAGAATTCATGGTTCACGGAGCCGACCTCCGCATGGTTACGGTAGAAGGGATAGAAGGCACCAAGAGTGGCCCATCGAGCACACAGTTCGGGCCAAGTATTTCCTGCGTACCTGAAGTGAAAGAACATTAGCATGATATCAGGAAAATATAACCAACAATGTTAGTGCTGAACTTACCCGCAGACATCACTTCCCACCATAGGTAACTGTTGAAATATGGTCAGTTCAAGTCTATACTGATAAGGTTAACGCGGGATACCTGGAAAATGGCAGCGAACTCCAGCATCTGGGCGATCGACACCCTGTACCATGGCCAGCCAGCGCCTGACGAGTGGTTAGTACCTATCTGAGATAAAATTCACCGTGTCTCACTGTTATCCCCAAGCCAGTGCCCGACGTGGTGACCAGCACCCGCAAATGTACTACGGGTGATAACCATCGGTCTTCTTGTCGGTCTGCGTGCCAGCATTGCGTCTCGGCTGACACTTGACATCATAGTACCGTAGAGATTGTGAGTGTCGTACATGGCCAAACCATTCTCGTGGTAGAGATTAGTATCGATGGTCTTGTTAGACAAGCTTCCGGCGGCGTTGTCAATGGCGTATGGTGGATCAATCAGGTTTCTGCCCGGTAGACCTAGATGCGAGGTTGTAGTGTTCGATTGACGCTTGACCTTGCGTGATGTTGAGCCCGGCTGGAAATCGGCAGGGAAGCCAGGGATGGGATATCCTGCATTTGCTCTGACCGCTGGAGGAGTAGGAGGATATCCGTTAGCAGCAGCATATCCGAATGGATCATTGCATGGCCAAGTGCAAAAATTACTGGCCTCGTTCATGTCTTCATCATTGTCAGTATGTTTTTTGTGTGACGCAGATGGTGTAAAGATAATCACCAATCCAAAGAGCATCAATGTCGACACCAGTGTCGGCATTGAAGAAAGTCGTGAACTCGTTGTCCCAATATTCTTGAGTACCACTTGCGAACCAATCGGGGAAAGCTGTAACACCTGCGCTTATATCAGCCAACCATTAGACTATAGTTTTTGAAAGTCTACTTACCAGGCCAGACGACACCCTGATAGATTGAGCCGTTCGACCTCTTCCAGAAGGCGTTTGCCTCGACACCATTGTTGAAAGCTGAGTAGTTGTAGTAGGCAACGGCAGGATCAACCATGACGATATAGGATTGCTGTCTAGAGTGCAAGGTAGAGACCAGTTCTCGCATCTTGTCCAGAGGGAAGCGCTCCGGGTCTGTAGTGAAGACACGTCGGCTGTCCATATAATCGATGTCGGTCCCTAATACAAGTCAATGTGTATCCTTTGGATCAAGCAAGTTTACTACGCACACATGACTTCTAGGGGAATGTCTGCAGCGCTATAGTTCGCAACCACAGCAGCAACTTCATACACATCTTGGTATCCGTATCTGCACTGATGGAAGCCGAACCCCCAATATGGCATTTCAGCCGGTAAGCCAACCACTTCAGCGTACTGTTTGGCGACTTCGGTAGGAGATGGACCAGCCAAGAAGTAGAGGTCGACAATGCCGCCAATGGTGTTGTATTCGAGATACTGGCCAGCTTCTGCAGTGCTGTTGATCTTGATATCCATGCCGTTGCTGTTCAATAGGAAGACGCCATGGGTGCCATCTGCTCCTCGGTGATCGAAGTAGACTGGGTGGTTTCCATACAAGTTGGTGCCTCCAGGGATAGAGTAAGCATCACGAGACCAGAGAGTTCGAGTATAGTTTGTGGTGTTCAGCTACAGACATGGTTAGACATGCATCTCATTCAAACTTGAAAGCCAGCTTACCTGGAACGGATCAGAGTGTTCGCCAAGTCCATAGAGGTGAGGATTCTCGGGGAGTTGAGTGCGAAGTCTCAAGTACTGGGACTGGAAGACGAGTTCTGCTCCAGTAGTATTGAACAAAGCTGGTCCACCACTACGGCGAGACACCGCAAATGAGAAAGGGTCGTCGACAACTTCAAAAACCAGCTGACTCGATGTAGAGGAAACATTTCCATCTGCACCTGGGCGTGGGAGAACGGATTCGGGGACCTGGTAGACGTTTTCGTCGGCATCATAGATCTGGACATGTAGTCTATCGCCAGTCTCCTGAGTAATCTCGAGCTTCAGATTCTCAATGTCTTGACCGTAGGTGTTGCATGCTGGACCGGCAAGAGTAAGGTCGGCCTAGCAATCGACATCAGCGAGATGAATTATTGGAATAGTTGTTGTACCTACAGTCAGTCCTTGGCTGGTCTGTTGCACATTGGTAGCCTTGTAACCTGGACAACTTTCGATCGGCAAAGAGTTCTGGCGGCGCACAAGGCCATGTGGACTAGCAAAGACTTGTGTAACGCTGGCAGCAGCCACAAGCCACTGCACAGTACGAAACATGGTTGTTGTGATGGAGTTGTAAAGGTGAGTGATGAACAGCTTGGTTCAGACTTGCCTGTCCTCAAGAGTTTACCGGGCATCAACAATGATTTATAGAAAGTGACTACCTACTATCGTCATCACAAATTGAAGCTGCACACGGATACGTGACTGCCTCTCCGAGGCTCCGAGTCCCGCATATTGCCCTGAGGATGCTTCCAAACCGAACCTCGCAGCGTCCTGCGGGGCAATGTGGTGCGGTGTTGCATGCTCCTTACTGCTACCACATGACGGCATATTTCCTGTGCCCGCTTCGGACCTGTTCTCGGTAGGAATAAGAGAGGGGTCAAGATGCACGACGTAAATCACTCTCGAGCTCCATCATATGATCTCTTGCAAACATGTGGCCGGCAGCAAGGGCATGGTTCTGCACTTGCCATGCGGGGATGTTTGTTGCTGGAGGAAAGTGGTTTCAGATTGGGAAGGGATGCACGTTGTGCGGGGCAGGTGCATGCATGCTTTGTCGATCTCTCTGCTTCGACTTTAGCCGATCGAGCATAACAAAAGGTCACTAACCCAGAATGAAAATGGAAGCAAGATGACCGTTACGATATGGAATGCCATCTCCGTGGACCGCTAGAGAGGGATGCGATATTGTGTAGACTCAAGAATCGGAAACACCATTACGGTAATGAGAAATGTTGTTTAGACATTCTGCTATCCCGCTTTTCACTCATCTTCAAACCTCATTCATCAGACATTGTCATCATCAGATCTTGTGTCGTGGGTCATTTAGTCAGGCATGCTTCTTCTGATCCGCTTCCTGACCCTGCATGACCCAAGCACTTGCCTTCTTAGCATGCTCATCAGCCTTCTCCTTGGAGCTCATGATCTCCTTCAGCTTGAACTCGTCAGGAATGTTGACTCCTCTCTGCACAGCAGGGCGTGCGTTGATGGCATCCAACCATCTCTCGATCTCAGGGAAAGGCTTGGTCTCAATGCCTGCCCAAGCACCCCAGTTAACCCACGAAAAACAAGCAATGTCTGCAATGGTAAACTTGTTGCCGACGAGCCAGAGACCTTGACCTGCCTTCTCTTGTTGAGCGAGGCGGTCGTTCAAGACTTGATACAGGCGCTTGGTCTCAGTTTGGTAGCGGTTGATGCCGTACTCAATCTTCTCGGGTGCGTATCTGTAGAAGTGGTTTGCTTGTCCCTTGTGGTTGGTAAGCATGTGTACATGTTTCGTGAAGGACAAAAAACTTTAGTACCTGCATCGGTCCAAGACCAGACTGCATCCAGACTATCCATTCAACAGTCTCCCAGTATTCGTCACTGTCGTGGTCGAAGCTGATTTTGTTGTCCTTGTCATACTTGTCGGTCAGGTAGAGCAACATGGCGCCACCTTCGAAGAGACGCTTCTCCTTGCCTGAGGTCTTGTCAACCATAGCAGGAATACGGCCGTTGGCTGGAAATGTTAGTTTTAGGGCATAGCACACGAATGACTAGGTGAGCTTACGGCAGATCTTCAAGAACCATTCTTCCTTTTGGGTGTTCTTGGAGATGTCAATCTTGTGAACATTGTAGTTCAGACCCAGCTCTTCAAAGGCAATGTGCACTTTGTGGCCGTTAGGGGTGCCTAGACTGTCATTAGTGGTTGTGTTGACAGGCCGGATTGCTTCGGATACCTGCGGTGTAGCTGTCGATGGTGATTAGCAGCCAGCAATGTGAAGGAACGAAGTGGACTACTTACAGATCGATGTTTGTCTCTGAAGCCATGATTGTGTATGAGTGATGTATGATACTGTGTCCGAACGATGGTCGAGAGACAAGGTATATATGCTTAACCTCGGGATTAATAATATAGAAGCAGACGTCATCAAATGTCACTGAAAGCCAATCACTTGATTGGTGAATATATGACCCTGCCAGCATACAATATCATGACGACCAAACAAAGGCAAACTCGTGAATGACACTATGGTATGATACTAATAGTACTAAGTATAGATCATGTCAGCTAGGCCTTATGTAGTACTACTAACACGCTTTTGGTGGTATAGAGAGACTTTTGGTCGTTAATGGCAACAATTCAAAATTTAGCTATAAGATCGCCATCCAGATACAACAAACCAAGTACTGCGAGAGCAAAAGTCTTGTAGAAAACATGGCTGAAAGAACAAGAGCTTGCACAAAGATTTTGCCTAGCTTCCTTGAGACATTCTTGATATTATGTGTATGCAAGATTGAATTACTCATGCTTACTATACGCCATGAGCTGAGATTCGAATGAGCACGTGGTCAAGAGTAGATGACCGTTGATCACGATGTAAGATCATATAATAAAACAACCAATCTCACTTCAACAATATCCGATATGGTCTAGTGGCTAGGATTTCTCGCTCTCAAACAGTTTCTATACCAGGAAACAACCAGGTCCGAGGAGGCCGGGGTTCAATTCCCCGTGTCGGAATACCCTTTTGCTCTTTGTGCAGAGTTGTTCCAGATCGTTGGTGGTGTTTGATTGCACTGAAAAAACTTTTTTTTTTTCGTTGCCAAGCTTTGGCCTCTTTTGTGCCCGAGTTCAACTCTCGGCGTTGACGATTTCCTTTTTGCTTTTCTGACCTACCTTAATACTGAGTACATGAAGCAGAATAAAAAGGCACAGCAATATCATCATATGCTAAAATAGTAATGTCTCCTCTCGGACATATACGTTTACAGAGCGACGACTTGTAGATTCAAGACGATCATCTGGTAAATACATCCTCAAAAAGTTCTCAGCACCGCCTCTAGCACGAATAGAAACACAAACTGATTTCGACACACCGAAGAAAAATGCAAGATAGTCTTGTCTTCACATCCTATACACAACGCCATATATGCATCCTTTAAGCTCTGACTTCCCAGCACCTAATCTTACCCTGCTCATTCGCAACAGCCAGACCATCACTACCCGGAGCAAATGCAACTCCCGTGATCCTGCCCAACGGCGTATTGCTAGTAGGCCAGTTCTTGAACACTGTACATGTAGGTAGATGCACGATTCTCAAGGCATCCTTCTTCCATCTCGAAGCCATGACGAGCATTTGTCCGTCGGGAGAGAATGTAAGGTGAGAGATTGGTGTGGTAAGGTTGTCGAGAGCGCGGGTGGGCTTAGGTGCAGAAGGCACGGGTGAGGCGAGCGGGTCTGTAGACGATGAAGAGGCAACGAGCCAGGCGCGGCGGTCGTAGATGTTTACAACACCACTGGAGCTGCCGACTGCAACCCAGCGATCCTTGCCAATAGGTGAGCCAGCGTTTCCGTTGTCACCGCCCAGAGTAATGGTAGTAGTGCCGACGGCGCCTTCGTCTTGCCAGCGGGCTACTGCGCGCTGCTCGTCGATGTTCCATTCGGTAACTTCACCATTCTTGCCGGCAATGCTCATACCGCGGCTGTCGCGCCACCAGGCAAAGTCTGCGATACCATTGTTGCTTTCTACGCGCACCTGGCTGGCCCATTGCAATGTGTATGCGTCGAGAATGTTGATCACACCACCACCCTTGCGGGCACTGCCAATGAGGGCCATGCTGCGACCATCGGGAGAGAGCTTGAAACGCTCCATACTGCGCTGCTCGTGTTGGTGGCCGTAGATACGAGCAATCTTCTCCACTTTGCCGGTTTCGAGGTTCCAGACGTGGAAGTAGCGGCGACGGGCTGAGAGGAAGATGCGAGGGTCGTTGGGGTGGAAGGCTGTTGTCGTGAGAGGAGTTTTGCGGATGTGCAGAGATGTGAGGAGAGGATTGGCTTCAGGGGCCGGAGGAGAAGCGACAATGTGGTGAAGGTAGAGAGTCGATGAGGGTCCAGAGGAGAGAAGCAGAGGAAGCTCGGGGTGGTACTGCAGGGAGGTGATGGCTGAGGGTTGGGTGGTGCCAATGTCCTTTGTGCGTTGAATGTCGATGAGTTCAGGTCGCAACTTGCGCTTCTTGTTCTCTGTTCGTCGCACGAGACCTCCTCCTTGTAGCAGCTTGCTGAGCGGTTCAGCCGAGACGTCGTTGTCTCCCTCCTCATCGTCCATGTCCATATCCTCGTCCGACTCGGCGTCGAGATCGTCATAGCTGAGTCTACGCTTCTTTCTGGGTCCCTTCTGGGCGGCTTCGACGGCCCAATCGGGTATGGGGTTAAGCATCTCGTAGCTGCAACAATGTTAGCTATGTCGTTGGTGCCTAGTTGAGCAGAATTGGCGTACTGTTTGCGCAGACGACGAACGTATTCTTTGCCAGAAATGACATCCTCAGCTTCTGTCCTCCTCAGCTTACGCAGTCTCGGTACCGAAGCCAGCGACACAACCATCCTCTCGTCGTCGCTGTCTTGCCACGCTGCACCATCTTCCTCTTCCTCCTCTTCAGTGACCGGCACAGGCTGTAGATCAGTTGACGCGCCGACGTCAGTGAAGAACAAGTCTGCATCTGCGAGACCATCGTATGTCTGTTCGTCTCCAGAAGCAGCAGCGCCTTCCTCAGCTGAATCCTCGTCGTCCAGTCCAGTCTCAAATCCAGCCAGTCCAGCTCTGAAGCCCATGCTGTCGCCAAACACAGCCCTCTCCAACTCTTCCTCAGCAGCATCTTTGTCGTCCTCGCTCATGTCCATATCGTCCTGTCCAGCTGGGGCGTCGTATTGCTCGATGTCTGACATGTCGCTAGCCGAATCATCCTGCACAGGCGCTGACTTCCTGGCTGGTGCAGCCGCCTTTGCTTTCACTCCATTCTGGCGATTGTCCTTCTTGTTTTTCGTTCGCGCCATAGTGTAGTGATTGTGTTGCGTTCAAGAAATGTTCATGTCAAAAATCTCCATCCTCCAAACTCGGACATCGGAGCCCTGCAAAATTCCCCCGACCTTATCGATAAGCCCGGACTCTAAACTCTCCTGGAAGAAGAAAAAGAGAAAAAGAATAAATACCACCCAACTTGCTTGATCGCATCACAATCAGTACTCCAGTTTTGCAAGGTCATAGTATATGTTCAGACAAATACGAAATTATTATTGTTGCGCTTTTCAAGCTATCATGCCAAAATCCTCCTCATTCACTTCTTTTACCACTGTGTTCGTCACTCGAGCTCTGCTCGCTGTGCAGCTGATTTACTTCTTCAAAGACATTGCCGCCAACCAGTGGACGTTACACATACAACGAAAAAAAGAAATTATGAACGACTGAAACTGTCATCTAGTTTAGATGACAAGAGCTGCGGCTGCCAATGCAATGGCGTAACCAGACAGGCTCATGATGCTGGCAGCGCCAGTGTAGGTTGTGGGCGACATTGGGTTGACTGAGCCAGTTCCCTGGGGAGTGACTGGCGATGCAGCAGTGCCATTGCCATAAGGACCGGCAGCGCTGTTTGCAGATGCGGCAGATGCCGCAGGTGCTGCAGGGGCAGGAGCAGGTCGTGAGTAGCTGCCGTCGAAAGACGAGCCATCCTCAGGGCAGTTCCAGTACTGAGCACTGTAGCCACCAGGCTTGCCAGCAGTCACACTGGTAAGAGCAGTGAAAGCACCCCATTGAGGGAACTCGCTCTCGTTAGCTGCAGGAGTAATGGGAGCTGAAACAACGTTGAGCGAAAGATCGGGCACATCTGCGACATTGACCTCTCCTCCCTCGTACTTGGCCACTTTCCATTGGAGGTTCTTGCGAAGATATGGCTCGACGTGGACAGGAAGCATACTTTGCAACTCTCCGCTCTCGTACTTTCCGAGAAGAGAGGTGGTCAAAGGAACAGTGCCGGTGATCTTGAGATCCATGTTTGCCATGTGGTTGTTATCGGATGGCATGTTCGAGAAGACAGAGTAGGTACCAACAAGGTTGCGCGAGAGTTGCAGCTCCTCAGTGGAGTTGGTCGAAACGTTGCCCAGGAAAACATAAACAGCGTATGATCCGTTCATGGCGAACTTCTGCGATACAATGTTGCAGATGTATTCATGGTGGTAGTCATCGGTACCGTTTGCGCTGACAGTGGTGTTGAGATACGGTCCGCTGGTGGTGTTGTCACGCTTCCACCAAGGGCTCCAAATATGGATAGGGCCATTCTTCAAGATGTTAAGAGGTTGCCATGCAGGTTGCCAAGCAGGCTGTCTGGTAGATCCTCTGACGGGTGCAGAAGGTGCTTTGGGAGCCGCAGGAGTTTCAGGGGCCGAAGGAGCTGCAGGTGCCTTGGAAATTGAAGAAGCTGCAGCCGCTTTAGAAGTTGAGGCAGCTGAGGGAGCTGAAGAAGCCGCGGGGGCTGCTGAACTAGCAGAACTGCCTGAGATTCCGACGTTGACATTTGCAATTACATCAGCGGAAACAGCATTCTTTCCGTACAGCATGTTGATTGCTGAACGAACGCTAGAAGCAGAAGCGCCGTTCTGAAGCTCAGGGTAAGTGTAACCAAAAGTAGTCATGTCGCGAACACTGGTCGAGGTCCAGTTAGTGCCGGCCGTGTCCTTGAAGAAAGGAGTAAGGGCTGAGTTATCATCGTTGACAGTTCCAGCGGGGTATGTGAATGTGCTTCCGACTGCTGCGAGAGGCTCAACATATGTGTCAGTGTGGAGAGTCTGCCACAATGCAAAACTGCGATCGACCATCCTAGATGATATTAGTTTTCGTCGTGCTGAGAGTAACTAGTCTAGTACTTACACATGGTGCAACCAGAACACGGGATCAAACGCAGCGTAGTCGAGGTAGGTCATATGTCCATTGTTACCAACGCTTGAATGGATAGCATCGTGAATTGACTCAAGACTGTCGGCGTTCGTAGAGCTAGAAGAGATCCAAGCCGAGTCACCGAACTGACTGAAGTTGTTGTAGTTGGTGTAGAGGTTGTATAGACGATCACGGTAGTTCGATTGACTGTTGGCGAAAATGTTGTTGAGCAGGTTGTTTTGACTGCTTGCAGAGGCGTCCCACGAGGTGGGGTATCTCTTGGTAACATCCCAAGATGCAAACTATTTGAGAGTCAGAATTTGCCGTTAGTATGACAGGGAACGATTCTTACAGGATTGTAGACCATGTCAGAGACCGAGACAGGATGGAAATCATAACGGAAGAGAGGGTTGGGAATAGTCTGCACTCCAGTGGGTGTGGTGACGGTAGCCCATTGGTCGCTTAGAAGAGTAGGGAATGCCTTGCAGCTAGAGCAGGGTATCGCAGCCCAGTCCCAGTATGGGAAACGCCAATTTTGAGCTGCGGCAACATACTTGTCTCTGGTCGCACCAGCGGGGAAAGACTGCGCGGCTTGTTGAACATGCTTATAAAGCTCTTGCTGCAGACACAACATGATCAGCAGGGGATTCGTATGTCTGTGATACGATTACTAACCTCGATCAGGGCCAGGTAAGGTCTGTGCCATGGTAGGAACAGGTTAGAAGTGTGAGTGCAGTAACCACCACCAAATCCAGGAGCGGTGCCGATATCGTCCCAAGGAACGTAAGGTCTTCCGTGAATACCTAGGAACAGATGAGTTAGGAACTGAAATCAAAGGGTCTGGCCGAAATATACATACCGGCAATCTGATAGTAGGAAAGAGGGTCTGACTGGTCCATCTGCATGAAGCTGCGAAGACCAAGAAGGAAGACATTGAACATGTCGGGATACTGTTGCTGCATGGTGCGGAGTTCCATTCTAACCTGGATGCCGTTTCCAGTGACTCCAGTAACAGGGATCTTGCCTGTCGATTGACGAGTCTCAAGACGCTCAGCGTTCATGAGGTCGCCATCGGTGTTGATAAGATTACCCTCGACATCAGGCTGCATAGAGGCAGCGACATGCTGGAGGGCTGATGAGCCCAATAGTGCTGCACCAATGACTCCTTGAAAACGCATATCGGATTGTTATAAAACGAGTGTGGTGTAAGGAAGAGAGTGGAATGCCGAAGCAAAAGTAGCTATGCACCTTCTTGAATCGTGTCAAGAAGCGTGTTTGCTCAGGGATGACCGTGAAACAATGTCAAAGAGGTTCTGCGACTGGAGTTGTTTGACCTTTCAAGGCCAGTCGAGCTTGAATTAGAAATATTAATAAAAGATGGTGGCTGGTTCAAACGAGAGTATGCAAGGGAATGGAGACGGCAAACAAGGGAAACTGCAGCGGAAGGGTCGCTCCTGTCAATTGAGAAGCAGAAGGAGCAGAGGAGGGCTATAAGTATGTATAGCAGTAGTAGCAGATTTCACATTGAGATGGTGGTGGAGATCAAAAAGTGGCTGACTTGCCGGAATGGATGATCTCCGATCATGATAGCGTCTTCAAGACTACCGCCAGGCACGCAGAGAGCACGGTGCGTATACGGACGCTGAGCATGCGGGAGCCATGATTCTCAGTAAATTCGTACACATTACACACGGGAAGCATGACTAGGCAGGTCTGATTGTGAGACGGTGGTCGCAGAGTTAGCCCTTAGGCTGGACCACTCGTTCATCATGCATCTTAGGCAAGGTGAATGCCGAAAGCAGATCGGCTAGTGTGACCGAAGCCCAGGGGTCACTGTACCTGAGACGCGATATGATACAAATGTAGCTAGTGCTTGGAAAATTGTTGTTTGGATGATGAGCAGAGGGAAGAAGAGACGCGGGTGTCCTCCGCTTGCTTGCATTGCACGAAAGCCAAGCTTGTGCCGCACCTTCCCAAGCAGCGAAGCCTTTTCTGGGACCTCATTTCGCTTCGCTGTTTCGGGGCTTTCTATCTCATGGTTGCTGTGTCGCACGAGGAAAGCTTCTCGAAAGAGGACGTTTGAGACACTTAACATTGTGAATCTTGCTGATTTGAGAACACGAGAGATGAGTAGACCATCTGACCTGATGGCATGCGTCTATTTTGCTGTAACCCTTGCACACACGATTCCGGATACAGAATCTCTCTCTGCCCTTCGTACCCTGATCTACAAGGATGCTTTTGGGAATGAGCCAGCTCGGCTCTCGCTTGAGTTTGACTTTTGAGGCTGTCATGCCATAAATATACACGGGGGAATGCGTAGCTGTCTGTGCTGTTGAGTCGTTGTTTCGCACATCTCTGTCGTCCCTGAATGTTTCCTCTTGACTTCCGGCCGGCATACAAACAACTGCATCCTTCCACGAACACCGAGCGAGACTTTTCTCGTGCGAAGCGCCAGGCGCAGTGAAAACTGCCGACATATCCACCCTGGCATAGCAACAACAGAACGATCGACAAGACTGCTTTGAGCAGGCCGCTTATCCATCACACAAGGCCCATGTGGTGATACAAATGGTCAGGCCATGTGTGGGATGCAAGGCATCCTCCTTACATGGGTCTCGTTGTCGTGAACAATAGACCCGCTCTTCCAAAACCGCGGCCAAAGCAGAGCTTGATGGATAGCCCGGTGCAACAAGACAAGATCCCACGAACCAAGAACGGGCCACCTGGCACAAGAACGAGCGCAAAGCATGGTTATGCAAGGAGGTCATGCTGCTCGTCGATACAACATCGTGGCTATATTCGTGAAGCCAGTCGAGCTCGCACTGTACAGCTTTGCACATGCCACAGTGGACAGCAGAGCGTGATATCGCGGGCATAGGTGAGCACAGTACTCGTATCCTCGGTCTGCTTCGCGCCCGTCACTTTCACACTCCCTCTTGCAGCGACGTGAGCTGTCAAAATGCATGATTGTTTTTGAGAATAGAGACTTCGCCAGTGAGCCAGAATTACAGACTCGCGATGCATGTCGATGGTGTTCTCTTCTTCAATGTTTCGCGTCAGCGAAAGCATCAATGAAAAAAAAAAGTGATAACAAGAAGTATTGTTTGTTTCCAAAAATTCCTTGACGATCGTGAGACCATCAAGAGCAGTCAGTTGATAGTTTTCAACTAGCAAAAACACGATCTCGGACGAATCCTCACTGATACGCGTCATGCCCGTGCACTTGGATAACCAGAGGAAGATGGAGCGCGAGGGAGAGCGAGGTTTTGTAGCTGCGCGACGGGTGCGTTGATTATGTAAGCAGAAGTTAGGATCTTGGCATCCAAGTGACTGTGGAGCGTGTTGGCCTGTCGCGTTCCAGCGCAACCAAGAATTCATGTGAACGAGGCCTCAAAGTCCATCAGAACGGCATTGCACTAATTTGGGTCAAAGACGTATACGGAGTCGTCTTCGAACACAGAGCCTGTTCACCTGCGCTCTACGCTTTCTATTTTCAAGTCATAATCGAGATCGTCCGGCGCATCGACGCGTTGCGCAATGCAAGCCAGTATGGCAGACCCCAGCTTCGGAGTGCCTGCACAACTTGTCAGTCCATGTGCTTTTCTATCCTAAGCGTCTTTCACACTGACATGTGCTGGATAGTTGCCCCATGTGCATCTCATCTCGGGCCATAAATACCCCTTCTCTCCGCAGCTCAGCATCGATGGCGCATACACCTACCTCTTCGATGCCCCCAAGGTTGTCAAGCAGGTTGCGCCCATGTCATGGCAGTACATCTCTGCTCCACAGGACGGCACTGTCTTCTTGACCTGGATCGGCGGCCGCATGCAGAATCAGTTCCCCACTGATGGCTATGTCTGGGTTGACCCCGAACAGCGTTACACTCAGGACTTTGGAGGCTACGTGTGTCGCATATACTTCTTGAACCAAGTCGCAACTCACTAACACTCGTCAGACATTGGAGATCGCCTTCCACAACAGTGGTTACCGCCCTGGAGTCGATAGTGTGACCAGCCACTCTCGCAGACGATACCGCTTCATGTCCAAGAACCCCAGCGTTCACGCTCTCCCTCCCGACCCAAGTCTCTGGCTCGTCCACTACAGCCAAGCCGATCCTCAAAATTGTTTCCCCACAGCTCAGTTACCTCTGTCGCATCAATCGCGCCAGCAAATAGCCGAACGTCAATGGATCGAGTCTCAAGGTCGCTTGGATCGCCAGGACTTCATGCTGCACGACCGCGAAAAATGGCCTCAGCTCAGTATGCCTGGTCGTGCTGCTGTACCTGGTGTGCCTGGGTATAACCAGAGCATGTATCAGCAAAGCCCTATGGCTCACATTGGTAACCCTCGCTTTTCCGGCAATTTTTACCATCAAGCTCAACAAGGACCGGCGGGCCCTTCGCCTGCTAAACGCGCGCGACAACACCCACCTGCCCATGTCCCTGCATCGGCCGCTGCTCTGATGGCTCAGGACACCAGCATTGAGGATGAGGAGAATGTTCTCCTCGGAGACTTGCTTGACCATCTGACCCAGCGCGATATCAGTCTAACCCGCTACATGCAACACCATGATTGGATGGATGAGGTCTACTCGTCGCCTTTTGCTACTGGTCAAATCGTCCCTATGGATCTTGGTTTCGGCCTGATGGGCGAGCTGGCTGGACTTACCGAAGGCTTGCTTGATACCCCTAACTCAGCACTGGAAAAGGCTGAGCCCAAGTCAAAGGACACGCCAGCTGCATACAAGAAAGTCACATCCGAGCAATTGCAGGAGTTTGAGAAGCGCATCCAGGCGCACAAAGAGAAGGAGCAGAATGAGATTGCACGTATGAAGGAGGAACATGCCAGGAGAATGGACAGTCTACGCAAGAGCAAAAGTCTGGTTAAGGCCGAGAAGAAGTTGAGAAACGCTTCCTGGAAACCTTCAAGCTCGGGCAACGAGTTCTGGAGACTAGAAAAGACAAACGACCAGGACGCCAACCAGATCGTCGAGCAGGTGGAAGAACTGCTGGGTGGATCTATTCAAGCACAAAAAGAGGCTACCATGATCAGTGAAGGAGGATACCGCAAGGAAGAGAAGAAAACACCGCCTGCTGATGCTGATATGACTGGAACGCAGTTGGATGGCGCAAGCCTCGACGCTGCCCAATCTCTGCAATCTGCTTCAGGTGCTCCTGCCGAATCCGCTCCACAGACCGAACAACCGCAACTGCCAATTCAAGGCATGCCTGCCGTTCCTCAAGCAACTCAACAACCTTCACAACCCGCCGTCCCTAGCGTGCCCGACACCAACATGGAGAACATGGAAACAATGGACACAGGCAACTTCTCACTACCAGACGACATGGAGCTCGATACGGGCCACTTCAACTTCGACACACCCAAGACCGATGTTCAAACCCCAGGCACGTCAAACTGGCCAGGCCAACAGGCGCCAACTCAACCACAACCACAACAGACTGCCAACCCGCAACCAGATGCTACCAACCCGACAAGTGGTGGCGACCTCTACGGTGCCGGTGGGGATGCAAACTTTGGCGACTTTGACGCAGGAGATGGCCTAATCGATTTTGAGGGTGGCGCGGGCGGGGACATTGATTTCAGTATGGACAACTCGGCGTTCGGTGATGCTTTCCATGGCACCGAGACACATGGAGATGAAGGTGCTGGTGAGGGACAATAGAACAAGAACCCGCTAGAAGTGCCCTGGTTCGATTCGAAAGACTGGCCTGACCCGGATTATATAAGATTCTGTGCTTGCAGGCATCGTTCAGTGATTCAATAAAGCCACCTGATTACGTCCACTTTCATACCTCGATTGTAGTTGACCCTTGTGACTTGAACTCGAGACCAACATCCGAAACCAACATCAGCTTGCGAACGGTCAGACATAAACTCATTGAGACACCATTATTGGGGTTTCGCGCTTATTGAGACATGATTCGGTGCAATCTCTTTAGATCTGCCTGACCATCTGATGATTCTCAGAAAAGTCAACCTGTGGGTACAGTAATCAAACAGGAGGAACGCAGGAAAAAGAGTTGCGCGACTTTCGATAATAAGAACACAGATGGCTACAAATAGATCAACACGTTAGATTCATAAGAAAATACAAAGTTCGCAACAAGTATCATTTGAGTAAGAACTTGCAGTAGGAAACAGGCCGACACAAGTCATAACAAGACATATAATGATAGCGTACATATAGCGATCATGATCTAGGATGCGATCAAGATTATACAGCTTCGAAAATTGGCATGGATAGGTAGCATGGCAAGATAAGAATGATAGCGGAGCGAGGAAGATTATGAACGTTGAGTCAGGAAGAGGTGCCTCATACTGGAAGATCGATTTAGGATACCAAGTATTCGTGGATACGAATCAACAACCAAAAAGGGAAACTGATTGCAATAAAGACCAGTGCCGACCACGATATGCAGCATGAGAAGGGACCCGTTATGATCTTTCTCTCTGCAAGAAAGCAAAAATAATAACGATTCTATATCAAGCGCGAAAGAAGTGGTGTCGAAGAGTATCACAGGACGGAGCAAAAAAGAAGATCACCGTAGGCAGGAATCGAACCTGCGACCTCCCGATCCTTGAGAGAGTATTAGGGGTTTAGGTAGGCGGGTTTAGGGACTTAGGTAAGCGAATTAGGAGTTTAGGTTACAGGATCGGGTGTGCTGACCACTGCACCACCACGGCTTTTTTTTGGGTTACCAGGGGAGGAGAATACTTTGAATATAAAGGTTCGAGGTCACAGAGAGTGGCGATGGCGAGCTCGTAGCAGGACGCAGCCTGCAGTCAAAGTTTAAATAGCTTACGAGGGGAAGCAGCTGATGCTTCAGTCGGTCTCACCTGGTGATGATCAAATGGTGTGCGTTGCAGGCACCATCTGCTGTGGAAAGATATACGACCTTGAGGAATCCGGTCAAACCTTAGTCGCCCCTTTATGTCGCATACCGACGAAGCCACAGATGGAAATACTTGCTTTGCAGTTTGCTGAGGGCTCGACAAGGTAGGCGTCTCATCCAAAGCAATCTCGAGTTTTGTCTATCATATGGTCGTTTACGACTAGAGGTGCGACTTCGCCGGAGTCAGGGGTAACGCTTTGCCAATAGTCGACCTGCTTGATATTGAGAGCCAGATTGATCGCTCGGGCAAAATCGAAGACGATATATGAGTCAGGACAGTAGCGATATGTATGGGTTCCGAGTGAAACAAGGAGAGGACTTCCAAGGGACGCTTAAAGGCAGTCAGAGTCGGGCTCGAACCCGCGATCTTTGGCATGTATTGTAAAGAAAAGCACGGTCCGAGACGTCCAGTATCTCGAACGACCAGCAACTCGACACCCTAAACAGCATCGCAAGAGTAAGAAAGGTGTATATCTCCAAAAGAAGAAGTCCAGGAGGTTCATTCAGCAAAAAACTGATACACAGAAAACCCCTCCCCAGCGCTTTCAGATCACGGGTTTGGTCCGCGTCTTACTGGGTGCGGCGTAGCACGTGGCGAGGTAATTTTTTTGGTGAGCTTCCCAACCACTACACCAAAGGCGTCCCCTTGGCGACCAAACGACGGTAGAGTTGCCGGCTGACAGATCCCCAAAATTGGTCGTATATAATGGTTGACTGCACAACGCGAGCTCAGACTCTCTGGCACTCTCAACCACAACCGAGACCATTACAAAATACTCAAAGAATGTTGACAAGCTACATCAGGTATATCGGTATGTTCGTAATGTGGTCGTCGAGTTTTAAGTGATCGTTGCGTGGGTTCCAGTGCAGGCGTCGCGATTCAGGGGTACCAGAGAGAGCAGCACAGGAATTTTGTCAACTGCTCCTGAATGGCGAGTCATTGCAACACATGCTCAAGGAATATGCAAAGTCCTCCGACAGATTGTGTTCTAGTCGACTGCAGCCTTAGGGTGTCGTGTTCACACTCTCTTTTGGTATGCCGAGCCTTAACATCAACACCGAGGGGTAAGGCGGCAGGGGTGTTGGACTTGCAGTTCAGTAGGTTGATCCGATTGGGCATGTCGGCCAGGAGTCTCTAAGCAGTGCCGACAGTGTAATTTGCGTCAAACTGCCGATGGTAGCTTGAATCTGTCCTTTGGCAGTGTTGGGGCATGCTTAGCCGCATCGTCTTCTGAACGTAGACTCAGAAGGCTCGAGTGAATAGTGCTTATGTCGTATGATTCTTCGCGAAAGTCATCTGTGTTGATGCAATACTATGTCCAGATATGCAAACAGCTTTCGAGCGATAAGTGTTACCTCCTGGTGATCAGAGGACGATGGATAGAGTCAACAAACCGTTCATTCATCTGAGGCAAGATTGAGAAAGATCCATCGTAACAAGGAGTGAAATGGAGAAAGTGACGCGTTAGTGGTTTTGATTGATAGATCAGGAAAGAACCACTCACTTTCGACTCAACCAGCAATGTCATTTGTCCCAGCCATCTTGCTCACCTTCACTTCCTCTGAGTGCCTCATAGCTCGGCCAAATCAGCCTCATTTCAGCAATTGGTAAGTTGGCCCAATTGGGAAACCACACGTATTGCGATAAAACTCCAGAAGTCCTTGGTTCGATCCTCGGATGTAGCGGAACCTTTGAGTTCTGTTCTCTCTTGTCAGAGGTAGAATACTCTGCTCGCAGAAGGAGTTTTCCCAAGCTGCTACAGCGGCTTGGTTTTTTTGCCTGTCTTTGTGTATGTGACTCTCCAACTCTATCACGCATGTTAGTAGACTTTGTTTTTGACAAGCACGTGAACGAAAAAGCAAAGACTGTTTTTGATGTACAAAATCTCGTATTTTTGATATCAACTGCCTTTGACCTTTACTGAGACCCAATTCTTAGGCTTGACAAGCCATTCAAGGCCAGTAAGGTCGCTGGTATCAAGTTCTCGAGCGACCTCCCAGGCGCTTCTGATGCAGTCATTGACACCGACGCCCCTGACCCAGTTGCCAGCAACTCGCAGACGGCCAGAGTAACGCATTGAGAGCTCGTCGTGGAACCTCTTTACTCGGTCCTCAAAGCCTACAGTGTATTGAGGGATACAGTTGTAGTTGAGATTGACCGAGTGTGCAGCAGGTTTTTCTGTGATACCAAGGTGCCTTCCGACGACAGATTCTGCCATCTGAAGACCTTCCCCCTTGGTAGGATAAGATGACCATCCATTCCAGAAGTGACCTCCCAACATGACTGTGAGCTTGGTTCCACGATTTGATACAGTGTCTTGCATTGGACCAACAAAGTCCTTGTCGCCTGGTGTTGAAGCAGAGTAAGCAGTGTCAAATGTGACACCAAGTGCACGCTCTGGGTTCTGATCGATGGGTATGTCAAGAGGAATCAAGTATCCGAAGCCAGGAGGGTTGAGGTTTGGAGTGCGGTAATATAGGTTCACAGTCATGACCGTTGGTGTTGGACAGACAGGCAAGTTCAGGAAGTCGCGATTCATGGAGGTGGCGACCCTCGATGTCGTGTCCGGCGACAGGGTAGAGATGACATGGGTGTGTTTGTGTTTTGAGAGTGATTGTTTCGTCGAACTCCTGGCTTCAAGCTCCACGTTATGCTCGGTGTTTTTAATGTCGGTAATCTCTTGATCTAGTTGGAAAGTCACGTTTGATTGTTGCTTGAGTGTCTCCTCCAACTTGTCGACCAGCTGTTGGAGGCCATGACGGAAGGTGAAGACGTTTGATCTTCGGAAATTCTTGCGAAAGTCGGAACTGAATGGATATGGTTGCTTCATGGCGTTGATGAAGTCGACCTCCTTTGCAGGAATTTTGGCTCCTTCAGCCATGTTATGGACCAAACCGGCAAGAACACTGCCGTGTTCTTCTTCAAGTCTCCAGATGCTAGGGAACAAGCTTTTCATGCTGAGTTGGTAGATGTCACCTGCGTAGATGCCATGAACAACGGCTGACATGACTTGGTCAACCAGCCTTCGACCGATACGTCGAACAAAGAAGTCACCAACAGACTCATCAGTCACACTGGGATCTCTAGCAGAGACGGAGGGCTCGAGCAAGACACGAGAAACAATGCCTTTGAAGGCTGGCTCGGAGGTGAGGGCATAGATCAAGGCACTCGCGTTGGCTACAAAGCCTTTCTGAGGGTCGGGCGCGGGGACACGAACAATATGATCGGGATAGTAGATGTAGCGATTGGTTGCAGCAGGAGCAGTCTTCAGGGTAAAGATGGTGTCGTCCTCAAGACCGAGTTGATTGACTAGGCGGGCGGTGAGAGCACCATTGCCAGCGGGTCGGAGCGTTCTTGGGCCCTTCTCGAAGAGGATATGTCCATCATCTATTTCCACCTTTTCTGTATGCAACCAGCCTCCTAGTCGTGGCGAGCTTTCGTAGATGGTGACTTTGCGATTGGGATTCGATTGAGCAAGATAATGTGCGGTAGCGAGACCAGTGATACCTCCACCTAGGACAGCAACATCGTTCGGTTCAGCCGGCAAACTATAACACCTACATGACAGAGTGAGCTCTTGCGCTCTGCACAATCGCATTGAATTGCCCTCACCTTGTTGCCGCGAGTCCGGAAGGAGCTATCGAGCGACACGAAGCCGCTCTGGCAATTCTGTTCAACCCATGGCGCCTGTTCAGCATTTCTCAATCGCTATCTCGTCCTACCAACAGGACCTGACTGTAACCAAAAGGCACAGAGAAATTGATGTGACTGACGGTTATTGACTCCGATGTGGTCTGAGTCTCAAGAAGCACGAGCCAATCATCCCATCGTCATCTCAGCCCCACGTCGACCACACCACTTTGCCGACCCTCGTCTCCTTCTCCGTAATCTCCACTCATTGATGCCATGGAGCTACCAGTATTACAGAAACAGCACATAGGGAAAATGTTTCTTCCTCTCATCTCTTCATCTCCTTGTAAGTATCTCGGTCATGTCCGACGTATACTTGGCCAACTCACAAAGCCCGACACGGCTTCAACGTCCGACGCATTGAGATTGGCCTGTTGGCGTGCTAAATCACACATAGAGTTGTGTGTATCTCACGGCTAGTATACGCATGTATAACCACTTGCTCTTTATGCTAGTGGCGTTACTAAGTAGGTCAAAGATGGCTTCTGGATTAGCATGTTTCGCGGCTCATCCCTGTGCACCGTTGGATCTGAGACTTCGAATTGTCCAGCCAGGAGTAAAACGTTGCAATCGTCCAGGCACACACGAGCTGAACAACTGGAGAGATACAACGGTTTCGTTGCCATCCTTAAAGGGTAAAAGTGAAAAACGAGTCCATGTCCGCTTTACCTTTTGTTGATTTACTCGCGCCTCCAAGTCCTACAGGACTATCATTCGACGAACGTGCCGTCGTCTTGAGAAGACACCATGAAGGTCACAGACTTCATATGGTGGCTCTCATGGTCGAACCTGCTAATTGCTTCTCCTTTGGAAGAGCGTGCAGTCAGCTCTTCGATGTGCAATAATGCTCAAGTCAAGGCTTTACGATCGAGCAATGCCGGCTGCTATTGCTCTTCATATCTTCAAATTCCAGTTTTGACCGTCACAAAACTTACGACCTTTACATCAACGATACGAACGACAGTTACGCAGAAGCAAATCATGAACAAGTGGGTAGCAATATCACTCTGGTGAAGGTCTTTCTAATGGATAAGCAGAATATCAACCAATAATGTCAAATCCACAATAACGACACGAACTATTACAGCCAGCCCACAGACTGGATATACCACTTTGACGAAGACTGTTACTGTAACACCTCAAGCTCGATCATTGCATAGACGGAAGCATCTCGGTCATCCTGGAGAGTTGGTCGAGAGAGCTGCTGTCTCAACATGCGTTACACCAGCGGTGGTCAAGAGCATGAACAAAGTGGCTATTTCAAGTGCTTGCAAATGCTTATCGATAGCACCTCGCCAGACCACCATCACAAAGACTACCACAAAGCGTGTCACTCAAGTCTCGACCAAGATCGTGAGTTCTACTGCTCTTCGAACTACGACTATCAAATCTAGTCTCATTGCAGTGGCGACATTCACACCGCCCCTGAAATTGGTGACTCGGACGGTGATGGTTACGGTGACCGCGAAGACTTCTACTTCAATCGGGCCTAAGAGCACCTCAATCAGCTCTGTACGAGACAATGGCGTATCTCGGTCCTCGTCAAAGACATCCAGTCGACCAATGAGCAGTCTTTCGACGATTTCGCCTTCAAGCCAATTGGCGACTAACAGCCGGACGTCTAGCAGCAAGCCATCAAGCTCTGTCTCAAGCAGTAAACTTGCCAGTATATCCCTGACAATCAGTCCCTCGAGCAGTACTGTGACTAGTTTTCGGTCCGTTAGCAAGTCGACCAGTTCGTCTAGCGATAAACCAGCTAGCTTTCCTAGCAGCAGCCAATTCTTAAGCAGCAAGTCTAGCAGTACGACATCTGAATTTCCTGCCTCGACAGCTGGAGATGACCAAGTGCCGAGCAAGACAACAGCGAGTTCTACAGACAGATTGTCCAGTAGGCTCCTCGGCATCTCAACAAGCAAGACATCCAGTCTATCTACGTCCAAGTCTTCCAGCAGGTTATCAATTACTAGCTCAAGCAAGACTTCCATCACGTCGGCAAGCAGTTCCTCCAAGAAGTTGAGCAGTAGCTCAAAGCCAACAACGACCTCCGAAACAGCTTCGACCAGACCATACCCTCCAGAGGGACCCCTCTACACGCCCAACACAAACGCATGTGCCTCGAGAACTGCAAAGTCTTTATCCAGCACGAGCACTCGATCTAGAACATCGTCAACGCTCAGTTCAAGCAGATCTACCATGACATCAACCTTCGTGTCCTTGTCAAGCTGGTCAATAGCATCGAGCTCAACGCGAAGCAGCTCAACGCCACGATTCAGCTTCCCTTCCAACAGCACAATGTCAGCATCTGCAACTACGAACCCATCATCAACTTCAAGCTCCTCTCTAGCAGTCAACAAACTCTCCTACGATGACTCCTCGATCACCGACACCAACGACACATCTTCAACAGACACCACAACCTCCACAAACATACCCACCTCCCTCCTAAACTTCACGCCCAACCAACCCTTCTACCTCCAATCCTTCTGCACATCCAACCTCCAAATCAGCGGTCTCTACGCCACCTTAATCCCCACAACCTCCAACCCCACCTTGCAATTCACTTCCTCGGCCTCTTTAGCTACTCTCTTCTACCTCTCCACCTCAGGCTACCTCTACATTCTACCTTCTTTTTCCTCTGCCTATCAATCCTACTCCGATCAAACCCTGCTCGCGAATATTGACGTCTCGGCAACAGAGATGGATTTTTTCTTTGACGAGCAAGAAGAAATCGATGCTGTGGGGGCGCAATTGGCCAGGTGTGGTGTTGATGAGGATGGGGTTTTGCAGTGTAAAACTGGTCAAACGACCGAGGTTTTGTATTGTGAGGATGAGGGGACTGTTAAGTTGGCGGGTTGTGTGTTGGAGGGTTGTGATGCGGCTGAGTTGGCAGTTGTTTATGTTTAAATGTGACTTATGTATCTTTGTGTGTTTGATCTGGGGGTTGTTTTGGAGCATTGTTTGGAGCATTGTTTGGAGCATTGTTTGGAGCATTATTTGGAGCATTATTTGGAGCATCGTATAGAGGGATGTGTATACCTCAAGGGATATAGAGCGAAGCGAGCACAGAACGCGAATAGACACGAAGAAGAACTTTTCTATTTCAATCGTCCAAGATTGATTGATGACCCTGGACCTATCCTGTCTGAAGTGAGATGCAGATGTTGACAGAGTGTGCATGTTGAATGCGCAACGAGACAGGGAAATGTCATAGAAATCGGGTCCAGACCAGAGGGTTGATGAGGAAGGAACGACTGGTGCAGCCAATGGCGAGACATGTCTATCTGCTGATGCTTTCGCCTGCCTCACCGCCCAAACGTCATGCGGCAATAAACATTCGTCCTCATCCGGACAATCAACACCAACACATCAAAACACAAAGGGCAGCTATACAGCTTGCCATCTATTCTCTGCTCCTATCATACTCGCCAGCAGCACACCAACATGGGCAAACCACGGGTAGGCGCAAACCAGAGGCGAGCGTCAACGTTTGGGTGGCTAACTGGTTGCAGATGATCATCGTGATTCGCCATGCGCAGAGCGAAGGAAACAAGAACCGCGACATTCACCAGATGATTCCCGATCACCGGGTCAAGCTGACCGAAGAGGGCAAGAAACAGGTGAGCCTTCCAGCTTTGGCTGCCAACCACATCAACACTTACAAAGCTGCCAGGCAGAGGAAGCAGGCCGACGACTACGAGGAATGCTCAAACCAGACGACACGATCCAATTCTTCACCTCTCCCTATCGCCGTACCCGCGAGACCACCGAAGGCATCCTTTCATCCTTGACCTCCGAAACCGAAGAAGAAGGCCCCTCGCCGTTTCCCCGCCACACCATCAAGGTCTTTGAAGAGCCGCGACTGAGAGAACAAGACTTTGGAAACTTCCAGCCATGCAGTTCAGAGATGGAACGCATGTGGCAAGAGCGCGCCGACTATGGTCATTTCTTCTACCGCATCCCCAACGGCGAGAGTGCTGCCGATGCCTACGATCGTGTCAGTGGCTTCAACGAGAGCCTGTGGCGCAACTTTAGTGAAGACGACTTCCCCTCGGTCTGCGTGCTCGTCACCCACGGCCTTATGACAAGAGTCTTCCTGATGAAGTGGTACCACTGGTCCGTCGAGTACTTTGAAGACCTCCGCAACGTCAACCACTGCGAGTTTGTCATCATGCAGAAGAACCCCGACAGCGGCAAGTACGTCCTACAGAATCAGATGCGCACGTGGTCAGAGTATAAGAGAAGAGCAATACCACAACAAAACCAACAAGTCACAGCCTCGCAAGTCGCTTCTCCTGTCATACCCGCTCGCAAATGGGGTGGTTGCGTTGGTGGCTGCACACATCAACACTCAAAATACCCTCGTCGCATCAAAAAGCAGGACGAAGCAACTGTAAAGGTCCCCAAGCAAGAACAAGAGGATCATCCTATCGCTACCGAAGAAGTCGCCATATCCTCAGCTCCGCTCAAGACTTCAAGTTCAGCAAGCACTACCGGACCCAACTCCCCCGTGTCTCTCCGCCTTCCTACTCGCCCGAGCTTCCTTCATGGCCGTGATGGTGGGGGCTCACTTTCCGGTATGGCTACTCCAGCTGAAGGCTTTTCTGACCTCTCAGGCGCTGAGAGTGACTATTTCGCCAACCTCCGAGAACACCACCGTAATCTGTCAGACGCTAACCCCAACAACCCATCTGCTGCCTCATCCTCCAAACGCAAACCCACTGCTCAAGACATTGAAAACTGGAGCCAACAGAGCGGCATGGGAGCTGGAGCTCGAGCAGATGCTTTGGGAGATGAGTACAGCGAGCATGATGAACACGTCGACGGCGATGATGAGCACGATGATCAAGAAGACCATACTGTTCAGATGCACGAGCCCAGTGAGCTCATTGAAAGGTTGAAGAAGCAGGAGATTGAGGACAGAAGCATTCGGGGCAGTGTTTACTAAGCTAGGCACAGGGCTTTGGAGCGGTTTTGCATCATGGCTCTGGTTTTCTCATCATAACTTTACGACCTTTCCTACGTATATCTAATACCCACATCTGTTTCCTTGTTACTTCTCTGCCCTTGTCCTCGCCAAGGCATACTAAAGATTGTTTATTCGCAGTAGGGATAGAGGTAGTGACCCTGAATGAAGCAGGGTCTTCCTGGCAGCAAACTAATATCGATTGTTGATAAGACAATGTTCGTTCTGCACATAAGAACAGTTCTACTGGTCACTGTATGGCCAGCTCTACTAACCACTGCTGATATGTTTGATTGTGGCTCATATCTGATTCCATATGTCAAGCTCCATGCAACCATGCAACAACTCAGACATTACTTCAAACTTTGTGAAACTACTTTGTGAAAGCATCAGTTCATGTTCCCATTATCATTCTGACATCCCTCTCATCAAAGTTTCTAAACAAATTCCAGCACGCCAAAGATGAAAGAAAGTCATCCAAGAAAAGAGAAAGAGGAAACCGTGACAACCATAAATCTCACACCCCATTTATCGTGCCCATCTAAAACCCTTTGGCATGAGGTTTTTTCATCCACCCCAATCCCAGCTTCTTCATTCTACCCCCTCCGTTCTTCTCCAAGGCTCCACTACCGACACTGAGACTTCGTCGCATCATTACATCAGGCCCATCTGCTGCACTTCCACCGCTGAGTTCGGCACTGCTGCTTTCAGTCGTCACTGAACCCAAACTGGTGTCCGTGGATTCTTTGCCAGTAGCTTTCGGAGGACGTCTTGTGGAGAGACGAGGGCGTTGCTGAGATGCCAATTCTGGATCCCAGTCTCGGTCTTTGCAGCAGAGTGCGTGCAGGTTGGCTTGTTCTAGTGCAGCAGCGACACGATCGCGAATGGTCAGAGCAGTAGGCCTATGACTCGGATCTGGCAGCAACATGTCTCTGACCACGCCCAAGATAGGCACCAAAGCCGAGAGCACATGGACAGTAGGCGAGAGACGGATGGCATCTGATGCTAGATGCGCAAGCCATGTGTGCAAGGTGGCTGTGTCGGTGGGTAGAGGTGCTTTTGTCTGAGCCCGAAACTTCTGTAGATCTGAAAGTTTGCCTTTGACGATGTAAGTGACGAGATCTAAGTACACGCAGCCTAGAGAGAAAACATCACTCTCGAACCCTGTGTCTTGGTGTGTGGATGTTGGCGCAAGGTTGTTGTTGATTAGTGAACTCTGTGATCCGGTCTTACGTATGACAAGAGGCTTAGGAACAGTCGGAGGCTCATTCAAGAGCTCAGAGAGGAGACTGGACGGATCGGAAGTGGTGCTGGACGTAGGGCACGGCGTTGTACCCCAAGAAGCCCAGGATGGCCTCCTGTCCGGACTGATCGGTATTGGATGTGATGGTCCAGCGCTATCAGGAAGGCAAAACATTGGGCTCTTATCAGGAGGCGAGCCGCTCGTTGATGTTGGAGGACTGTTTGACTTGCTAAACAAACGTCGAGATTTTCCTGATGAAGGCGACCAGATGTTCGCCGAGGCGAAGGTGGGTGGAGGAGGCAGATGTCTACTGAAGTTTCGGAATAGTGGTATCGGTGAGGAGGAATGGCCGAAGCTGTTCATCGGACTATCGATCATAGGGCTAGAACTGTGAATGAGTATCGGATCTGAGATTTTGGGTGGACTTGAAGAGGACAAAGAAGCTCCACTCAAGGTACTATCATCTGAACCACGTTTGATGTGGATTGTACTGCTCAGTGACTCGGCAAAATGAACGCCTCGCACCTTCTCCTCCACATTCATCTCGGGTGCAGAATAACTTGAAGCCTCGTTTTTCACAAACTTTTTGCCACGCTGAAAAGTTCGCAAAACGCCTATGTCAGAGAATGCAATGCAATTGTCATGATCGATGATAATGTTGGACGGTCGTATAGCGCCGTGTGAGATGCCACGATGATGCAACATAGCGAGCGCATCAATCAGGCAATGCATCCATTCGAGCAGAATGACAGGTCTTTCGGCTTGAGGTACACGCATGAACTGATACGGCGTCCGATGAGCCATGAATGATGCTAGTGTATGCTCCGGTACAAAATCAGAGAGGACGAAGCCAGCATCTCCAGCGGTGTACGATGCCCACACTCGAGCAATATGTGGATGAGCCAGCCGTTTTGCTTCTGCAAGATCCTGCATGTACGTTCCTCGAAGATCGTCTTTGTCGATACCAGTCCCGAACGTAAACTTGCGCCTGACAAAGACTTGCTCACGATCTTTGGGGAAATGAATTCTGTCCCAGCTCTGGAGCGATACGGCTGGTGGCACTTTGTGAACGTATTCCATAGGGATATGTTCTTGAGGTCCATAATCAATATGACCACCTTGATCTAGTTGGCGTAAGAGGTACAGAAACTGAGTGGCATGGAACTTTCGATTCAAGCGCTCATCTGGCTCAACACATAGATCCATGTCGACGATACTCTCGAACGAGAAAGGTAGATCATCATCGTCCAGTGAATCGTCTATGAGACCAAAAATCTGCTCTGGTTTTCCAATCTCTGCTAAGATGAGGAAAAGTCGCCTCGCTCGACCAAGAATCCATTCCATATAGGTGTCATCGGTCAAGCCTTCTCCAAAAGCGAGTGGTCTGTCCAAGAAGTCCCTCTCTTCTCCTTTGATCTGTGATACGACGAACTTCCTTGTGACTTTGCTGTCAATGCGATCCTCCGTCCACCATAGTTGTTTGAGGGCTGCATGCGGCGTCACCAGAGAGTGGCCTCCGTACCCGTAGATGTAAGCATTAAGAGCTATGGTTGCCGCCGTCGGGGGCACCTGAGCATAGCTTATAGTTCCCATCGTAAGCGCATAGCCTCAAGATCAGTCCTGAGCAAGCTGATGAGAAGGCTCAGACTATCGTGGAGTCTGTAGCAAAGTCGGAGCTCTTTTCCGGGTCGCAGAATTCAGAGAGTGGCCGAATAGAGGCTTCTTGGATACGGGATATCCTAGCTTCTTCCACGAGCATTAGGTTCGAGCAGTTGAATGGAGTTCCAGCGAGTGCGAGTGGTTGAAAACAGTGTACTTGTCCGCTGACATGATGGCGGAAGAAAAGTAAGACTCGAGTAGCGGTGTTGAATGTTTAGACGGAAGAGGTTGCCCTACAGGATACCGGACGATACTCAGTACATGTGAGAATCCGCCGAGGTTGTGTAGCCACCCATGTCGTACTCAGAAAAAAGCAGGCGCCTATCTGCAGGGTTACCAAAGAGATAGGAGGCTGACGCCACCATGCCACTGATTCAGCTAACGATGGCATTTGGTAACAACAAGTGATCTGATCGGTCTACCTGAGGGTGTCGTCCATCCAATCACAAATTGCCAAGGTTGCTTCGCTGGGTGAAAGCAGTCAAATCAGAAGACCGGAATCGGGATAAGGAAAGACGAATCTTAGATTTGGAATATCATGTGCAAGCCGTGACGCCGGACGACTGAAGGGAATACATGTTGTGCGACGATAGGCTTACTGCCCACGTTCTCTGCCGAATCCAGGAACCAAAGGGGGAATAGGTTGCGTGTCACGGGTGAGACGGCGATGGACGTGCGGTCAGTCATGGACTCAAGCCCCAGTGATACGAGTGATGGACACTCTGGTAGGTGCACTCGTGCCGTGGAATGATTTGTGTTGTTGTCTGCAGTTAGATGTTACATGTCGGTGAAGCATGTCTTGGAAAGGTCCCTTGTCGCAAGCGCATCTCCGCTTGCGCGTACCTGACAAGTCATGATACAGTGCCAGCCCGGTGTGATTGACAGGCTTGGCTCTGACTGGCGGGAAGGTACGATGCTCACGGCCTCGAAGAGTTTGTTGACAGGCCATCTGGAAAGACGGACGGAGTTTCGCTTTCGACTTCGCAAGCACGCGCCTGAAGCTGCATGGTAGAGCAGCATGAGATTACTCCAGCGCATGCAGCGTATCACGGGAAGGAGCTCATGACGAAGTTTCGAACCATGGCAGTCAATCTCTCGTCATCCTGGTCACTGCAAAGGGCAAGAGGAAAACGACATGAAGAATAACGTCGTACCATTTGCAGGGAGCATAATGATACAGCTTGTACAGAGGTTATCGGTTCGATCAAGTAATATGTAGAAACGCCTCCGCCATTCTCGTACGAAAGAAACCAAAGAACTCTTTGGACTGGAACAAATTCAAGAAACCGCTCTTTTAGACCCCACGACCAGCGACTCCGGTACTCCAACCATGATGATGGCGCCCACATGCAAACATAAATGGCAACAGAAAAAGAGAAGAAGAGATCAGAGAATACTAGCCATCTAGTCCTTGCTCTTCTTCTTCTTCTTCTTTTCTGTCTTGTCCTCGTCGTCGTCGGCCTTTCTCTTCTTGGACGACTTTTCGGAGGCCTTCTTGGCTTCCTTTTCAGCCTTCTTTGCCTCCTTTGCGGCCTTCTTTGCTGCCTTTGCTGCCTTCTTCTGCTCCTTGGTCATCTCTTCCTCGTC
>SWBJ01000221.1:0-83323 GCA_024195555.1 Aureobasidium sp. EXF-12298 | reverse complement strand
GAACCAATAGGAGACGGCTTATAGGTTCGCTGTAGAGCCAAGTAGCCTGATCAATTGAATCAATCAATCAATCAATCAATCAATAATGGGTAGGGTTTAAATATATTAGGATCTTCTATAGTTATAGAGATTTAAGTGTAGTAAAAGCGTAGTTCTTAGAAACTATATAGTTAAATAATAATGCCTTAAACTTAGATGGATTAAACTAAATAAAGTACTTATTAATAGTATTATTAAATAAAGGGATTAGTAGCTAGCTAGATAAGGCCTCTAAGGAGGAGAGTATATCTAAGATTAATCTCTTCTAAGAAAGACTAGTCTTATTAAGGTTATAGGCGCGCTTAAGGTGTTTTCTAATACTACTAATTCTATTAACATACCTTTAAGGCTAGTACCTAGGACCTTTCTTATAGAAATAGACCTTATAAAGGAAGTAGTATATCCTTAGTTTCCCTAGCTCTTAAACTCGCTATCTATAGTCCTAAACCTATAATGTTAAGAAGCCCTTACTATTAGGGTAAGGGCTAAAACTAGAGGTAATCTAGTCCTAATTAAGGCCTAAGTAGTATATAGGTATCTAGAGCTAATCTTTCTAAGGCTCGTTCTAAGTACTATAGAAGTCGAAAGGGTCTTAGATATTAGTTAGAATAACTAGATTAGATATTACTTAAGTAGAAGAGAGGCTATCGTCGCTTATAAGAGAGAATTAGGTAATAAATAAGGCCATCTTTAAAGGTAAAAACGCGTCCTAAAACTAGTAGGAGATAGAGGTGTATATAAGTAGTAGTAGCGTAAATAAGCTATAGAAAATTAGTAGATGTATAGTCTTATAGTATGCGTTAATAGATATATGCTTATTATAATAATTATAATAACTATAGTAGTAGTAGTAGTAAGGGAAGTAGTAGTAAAGAGGGTTAAAGTTCTTAGAGAGAGATTAACGCGACGCGTCGTCGAAGATCTTAATCTTATCTCGGAGATAAGCTCGATTAGGAAGGCGCTAGTCCTAAATAGGAAGATCTATATAGATATCTATGGATCTATCTATGGATGTGGACATCTATGGATCCTACCCTCTAAACACATCTATATGGATGTGGTCCGTGCTATCCATGGATGTCCAACTGGACATCCATCCACTGCCATTACTGGTTACCTGGAAACACGCCCTACAGATGCGAGATGTGCCGATGACCGATCTCAACTTCGTCGTAGTCCTCCATCCATTCCATGATCTGTCCATGCTTGTCAATCTGCGGCGTGGGAAGTTTAGCGAGAACAGCCTCAAACTCGGCAACAAGCTCTCCGAGGATATTACCGGCTCAAATGCAGCCAGCAAACAGCTCTGTTAAGATCTGTGCATCCCAGGCTGGTCTAGCGCAGACGCTGCCGACGGTCTTCGTGCCGAGCAGGTAGTAGTTTTTCTCGGCGCTCAAGCTGGGACTCGTGATGAGCTGCCCATTCCTTTCGATCAGGAAGTCGACGTAGAAGAGAGCGGCGCCGTGCTTGGTGGGGTAGACAGATTTCAGGACGTTGACGTCGCGGTTGTATTGGAAGCTCTGCCACATGTGCGTGCACAGCCATGCTCCAGCGAGGTTCCAGTACGTTGCGCATATGCCGGTGTCTTGAGGATATGGATCTGCCCACAGATCGGTGTTGTGGTGAATAACCCATCCACGGCAGCCGTACATGTCGCGAGCCGTCTCGGCGCCTCGTCTGGCCATATCTTGCATGAAATTGAAGAGAGACTGGTGACATTCGGGAAAATTGGTGACTTCTGCTGGCCAGTAATTCATCTGGATGTTGATGTTGATGGTATATTTTGAGCCCCAGACAGGCATGACGTCGGCATTCCAGATGCCCTGTAGATTGGGTGGCAGCCAGTTGAGGGCCGAGCTGATGAGAAGGTAGCGACAAAATGGAACATCAGAGCTTGCAGACCTGGATCTTTTTGACCTGCACGGACATTGTCAAGTCTTTTATTCACAGCAAGGTTGTGTGCGGGACTGTCCGGGAGATTCAATTCAGCTCGTGATTAGGGAGGTGAGAAGATGGCCAAATGTGCAGCGAGGAGCTGATCAAAGCTCTTTGAAGCTGCCGCATCAAGTCGCGCATCTGCTGCGGCGAAAGCGTCATCGTTCCGGTAAGTCGACTCTCCTGAGATCAAGACGATGACTTTCGAGCCGTTCTTCGCTGTGATGTCGATGTCGATACCGCCGGCTTCGACGGTGCCTTCGCCCTCGATGACAACTTTGACCCCCATAGAAAATTCCACCGCCCCTTTGCCTTCCGTTGTGCCCCCGATCACAAACCCACCGACGATCGTTGTGCCCCCGATCACAAATCCACCGACGATGTGTTTCAGGTAGTCATAACAAGAGTTCAACCTCCTGTCCCATTCTTCGTGATCACCTCTTTGTGGAGAGATCGAAAACTTGAAGTCGGCATCAGCTGTGACGCTGGCGCAGACAACCTCATCTGCCGTGCTTGCGAACACTTTCCTGTTGTAATGAACGTTTTCCCAAGTGTAGGAGGTCGTCACAACTCCTGTCCGGAGATCGAGTTCTCGACGATAGTCATTGGGAGTTTTCGCCTTTCCTCCTTCGGATACAGAGTATCTGGCGTTCTCGAATCTTGGAATACCCGAAGCGTTTTGTATGGACCTGGAGGATCCCTAGACTCGCCGAACAGGTGAGCAGCCTCGGCCGCTGCCTGGAGTCCGAAACAAGATGATGGACTTATCCAACCCTGAAGTGGGGTGCAAGTTGTTCAACCCTCTGACCATTCCGACCTCGTAATGCCAAAGAGGGATCACTGAGTCTGTCGGAAAGGCAGAGCCAGGCATTTGAACCTTAGGGGAGGTTGGATCTTTGTCTCCATCGTACTAAGCGATCTCAAAGATGGAGCAAAGTACTCTCTAGACGGATGAAGGCTCGAAAACCTGAGGGTGTGCCGTCTAAATGGTCAACGGTCAGCAGGCAGAAGTAGAACTTGAACAGGATACAGAACCAAAACTCTCATCTCCTTGAGCTTTTTATCTTAGAGATATGACGCGCGAGGTCTTCTATGCATTCCCTGATGAACACCGAGAGGGTGACCACAGGGAAGGTCGACCTCTCGAGAAGGCTCCATCGCCATGATCTCGCGACTGCACTCACAAGACGTCTGTGAGGGGCGAGGAGGATCTGCGGACAGACTCAGATACGTCGACAAGCGATTAGGCAGTGGTGTTGCCATAAGGAATTCCGGGATCTGACACTATGGAGTGCGGAAAAGGTTCGTCGACGACATCTTAACGTTGGAGCTGGGGAGTCTAATCAGTTGAGGGTCAGCCAGAACATGGAAGATGATTTGCAAGAGTCGCACACCTAGTTACCGCGTTCGTCTCATGAAGAAGAACGGAGTGGGGGAAACTTTCCTCCTCGGACAACAATTTGCCGCTTCTAGCGAAACGCTCAGCAATCGGCACGCAGAACAATGATGAATCTGGTAAGATCGAGCGACACCGATCCTTTCATCGAGTCTGAAAAGCGATGCGGTCTCTGACAGGTAGACACCAACTGTCATAATCAATTGCATGGTTTGTAATATGTTCATCATCGAGTCCGCGCGCGACGTCAGTCCAGCGCGGAAATTTTCCGCACACCGGTCTCCAGAACAACAGCGCCATATTCCAAAACTCTCAAGGATCAGGTAACTCGGTTTGCTACAATCAACATTTCTCCAAAACATCTGTCTTCTTCCCTCAGAATCATGTCGCTCGTCAAGGGTCATTGCGATCCTCAGTTCCTGGCTACATCAAAGCTTCTTCATGATTACCTTCTGTCAGGCGAAGAGCTCGGCGCATCTTTAGCTGTGAACATTGATGGCAAAGATGTCATCGACATGTGGGGAGGCTTCGCAGACTCACAGAAATCCCAGTCCTGGAACCGAAACACTATCACCAACATCATGTCTTGCTCAAAGCTCGTCACCAATCTGGCAGTCTTGATCCTCGTTGACAGAGGTGTCCTTGACGCCAATGCAAAAGTGTCCAAGTACTGGCCAGAGTTTGCTGCGCGAGGAAAAGACGAGATCAAGATCCGCCATGTTCTATCGCACACCTCTGGACTGCCTGGATGGGAAGAAACAATGACACTCGAAGACTTGTACGACTGGGAGAAAGCGACCTCTGCATTGGCTAAGCAAGCACCATAGTGGAAGCCAGGAACAAGATCTGGATATCATGCTGTCACTCAAGGCTTCCTTGTCGGTGAATTGGTCCGCAGAACCACCGCCAAATCGCTGAAGGAATTCATCCGTACAGAAATTGCAGAACCAATGGGTGCGGATTTTCAGCTTGGTGTCAAGGATGAGGATTTTCCGCGTGTCTCAGATGTTATTCCTTTCTCTTTGTCAGTCGACATGCCTGTTCCGGACCCTTCTTCGATCCCTAGCAAGGTGTTGACAAACCCTGCGTTAGACTTCAAGTACGCGAACTCTGAAGCATGGCGAAGAGCAGAGCTGGGAGCGTCCAATGGGCATAGCAATGCTGCAGGCATGTTGCGTATCATGTCTGCCCTTACACTTGACGGCAGAGCCAACGGCCATCAACTGCTTTCGCCGAAGACCATTGATCTCATCTTCCAAGAACAAGCAAAAGGTATTGACGCTGTTGTGGAACTACCTTTCTGTTTCGGCATTGGCTACGGGCTCGCTGGAAAAGATACTGCGGTCGATTGGTTACCAGAAGGACGTGTTTGCTTTTGGGGAGGCACCGGCGGATCAATCGTGATTATGGATCTTGACCGACGGATGACTATCTCCTATGCGATGAACAAGATGAGCTTTGTCGGCATCGGTTCGGAGCGTACCAAAGCATATGTCAAGGCAATATACGCTGCTTTACGGGAATAATGTATGTTATTTTGGAGCTCAAAATCGCTCACGGGACAGATCAGTGCATCGTTCGCTTGGTGTGGTATCAATAGAATATGTCTGGCCGAACTTGAGAGCATAGAGCATTTGTGATGGTGGTTGTATACATAGGTAGATTTGTTGAAGCTAATGATCAGCTAAAATTGAACAGCGTGGCCTTCTTCTCCACATCGTTCCTACATTGAATGGTACCTTGAAACTGAGCTCACGCGACATGAATCTCAACTCACCTTGCCAGATCGAGTCATGTGGCTCCCTCTTTGCAAAACTCAAACTGACTCATCCTATATTCGATATTGAAGCCACCGCTCGCTGGATAGCAGATAAACAAAAGTCTAAGAATATCTCAAATAACTCCTGCCGATGCCCAATATCTAGGGAACAAGAGTCCCACAGCTACATCGACGCCTCCGTTGAGCGGGCTGAGCAAGCTTGAGGCATCAAGAGAGGGGATCCAAGGCTGCTGGAGCCAGTTATGCTTTCATACCAATGATTCCTTCCCATACATCGCTGGCGCTTTCCACAGCAATCCAAGTCCTCAGTCTGGCGCTTTACTGGTGACAGATCCTATGCCAGTACCCACACCCTCATGTCGCTCAACCAACCATTCTTCATGACTACCGCCTCATGCGTTGTAGACCGCTATATATCGAGCACTCATCGGAATACATCTTCGCGCACATCATGCTCACGCTTTTGATTGGTGGAGCCATGGGCTCGAACGAATTGTTGCACCGGAATGTCTACAGCCGCAAAATTTGGATATTTGATCAGGTTCCGCGAGCTAGTTACATCTGGAGAGCTACTTCAGCCCTTGAGCAAAGTCACCATACAAACACAAGGGCCGGTCAAAGACGGCATCCTCGAAGTTACCTAATTAGCTTCAGTTCCTCATGGAGATACTCGAAGTCAAGAGCGATCAACTCCTCGAGCAGCAGCCGACCTTCTTTATGGCATGTGTCGACAGCGGATGGAGCAAGCTCGACAACTCATGCCGCCTATCCGGCAGCACCGCCGAATACCAACTTGCTATCGTCCTGAGCGCCTATAACTGCTATGAGTGATTCGAAAAAGACTGATCAGAACGGCCACCCTACGAAGTCTGTGAGTTGAAGAAGAGGACGCAGGAGCTATCCATTGACTACGGGACCCAAATCACGCCCGTCACCGATACCCAACCTCGCGAAATTCTAGGACTGCCTCGCTATGAGGTATCCAACAGGGTCAAGAAGAAGAAGACCGAGACTGAGCTTGAGCGTTACTTGATGGTTGATAGCGAAGAGGTCTCGAATGTACTTGCATGCTGGAAGACTACCGAACCACGTATCCTGTGACATCCCAGATGATGGTATGTCTCGTAGTCTAATTCGCCGTGAAGAGCAGGGAATTCAATTCGATCCCATTCAGTTCGATGAGGAACTCTGGTGCAGTAGTGATTGGATGCAAGGACAGATTTGTTCACTCCAACGAGTACCTAGATCATGAATGCTTACGAGTCAGAAGAAGTCTACAACGCATGGAGAAGTCCTGTGCTAAGTGGAAGACTCTTCTGTGGCTGGAGCTGGTGTCAGATGCGAGGGAGGTGCTTCTCTCCCGTATCCGCTCAGCTGGTGTAAGATCTTGGAAGAAGCAGAGATAAACTCAACTGGAACGCACGTCCGAATCACCGAAGGCACGTATGGTCACATGGCACGAAGGAAACATGAGAGAGTTCTGACAAGATGTTTGATTTCTGATACAATTGTAATGTGAAACAACTGGATACTATGCTTGAGGGTGGTGGGAATCTTGCAGTTGTAAAGGTAATCATCTAGCTCCTTAACAGCGCCCTTGCTGGTGCAGAAGACGAGGGTACGACAAGCGTCTCTCGACATAAGAAGGTCGTAAAGGGCCTGCTTCTTCTGGTTTCGCTCGACGAAGATGATGCCTTGGTCGTACAGAGTCTGCTTCTTTCGGTTGCATTCAACGAAGATGATATCCTAGGTGACATTCTTGTGGGTGGAACCTGCACGACCGATGCGGACGCGGATAAAGTCCTCGGCCATGTAAGCGCGAGCGATCTTGCGGGCTTCCTTGGGGAAGGTTGCTGAGAACATGGGTCCCCGTTGGCGTCTGAGAAATTATCAGTGTTTGTTTTGGAAGCGATGATATGAGAGACTGGAGAATTGGTTCACCACGACGTGTTACGGGAAATATGCAGCAGGAGGTGGGAGTCGACATCATGTGGGGGTTCAAAAGCTTTGCAACTCCAACTTCTGATCCGAGTTCCCGCGCTATCGCGCTTCCGTCCCTCCCTTTCTACTGGATGTTCATTCACGCCGTCGCCTTCCAGATGTGCGCAATCATTCAGCCGTGTTCACAGAACCCAAATAATGATGCGTCCGATGCGGCCATATTGAACAGGCGGACAAAGACGGCCGATCACTTCAGGATATTGCTACCGAATCTCGCCGACATAAATCCGTCACCTCGCGCATAGTTGACGCCCTGTTCCTAGGTCTAGACGGACACTAAGCTATAGAAGGGTAGGTAGAAAAGGTAAACGAGCGGGTGGAAGATGCATCAGTTCAAGCCTAGAGACAGATCCGTGATCGAACTGCACACAAATACGTAGCCTCGATGCCGGTCCGCCTCGAAGCAGTCATCAAAACAAGAGGGTGGTAGACTCGTTATCAAACGAACTTCGAAGCGCACGGACACCTGTAAACAACGCACATTCGAGCACCAGTTCGGCGCAATGCTTATGATGTTTCCATTACCTCTGTACCTGGCGCATTCGACTAGATCCGATGGGGTAGGCAGCGGGAGAGCTGCTAAGGTGCGGGGTTGCAGCTCTTGACACCCTACAATATGGTGGTGTGAACGTGTGAACAGAGACTGGTTTCTCCAGGGCGGCGTTGTGGCAACTCGCATCGTGGGGTTCAGATATCATGTTAAACCGAGACCTCGCCGGAACTGCGCATCGTACAAGAAGTTTTTGTGTAGTACCCCAAGATTTCTACACCAAGATAAACTTTAGCCTCGCAGATGCTAGTCCAGGGGACGGTGATTAGTAGTTGATCGACGCCGCATGAAGCGTCATCGGATAGTCTCAGGGTCTAGAGCCAGCTGCAATGCGCCGTGGCAACCTCTTTCCGTCGCCACTCTTGGTCCCCGCTCAACGCCACTGCGTCGCATCGAAATTTAGTAGCTGTCAAGACGGAGCTGTCTCCCCTCCATACATCCATTACATTTCGTTCACTCATTGAAAATCCCAGCGTTTAGTCATGAATAAGAGGACTTCGTTGGCCGATGACCCGGCGAGTCTTGCTAAGGCTCAACCAAAAGCCGGTAACAAGCGCAAGCGTCAGATAGTCACGGCCGCTTGCGAGCGGTGTCGTGCTCTCAGACGCAAGGTATCAAACATCAGAAATGATGTAGTTTCTGAACATCTCTGACACTGTTTTCCTAGTGCGACGGCCTGAGGCCTCAATGCACAAAATGCACGGCCGCTCACGCTGAGTGCGTCTACACTGTTCCGGTCGGTCAGACGAGGCATGACGTCTCGAAGGCCAGATTGGAGAAGATGAAAGAGGATTTCGAGTCGATGCGAGAAGTCCTCGATCTGCTTCGCTCGTCCAACACAACAGCTGCGGAACAAATTGTGGACCGTATGCGTGACAGTGAGGATTCTCTTGCATTCGCCAGAACATATGCATCTCAGCAGGGCTCGTCTCCGCTCCATCCACAGAAACTCTTGACCCACAAACCTCTCGATCCGAGACGCAGACATGATTCGACATACAACAGTCACTTTGGAAGCCAAAGTCCCCCAGCTCTCACAACGGCATCGGACCTGCACTCCGATTCCTCTTTGCCCGAACGAGAGCTGTGCATTGTGAGACCATCGGAATTGCCAGCTCACCTGGATATCCCTGCTGAGCACAACTACCGAGATGCCATTGCTCCATTCCACGAATGTTCTGGCAAGCTCTTCCATGTGTGTGATGAGGACGAGATCGAGGCTTCTTTCGATCATGTCTTTCACAACCCCGACGGCAACCCGTCGAGCGCCATATCCCTCTGTAGGTTAAGCGCCCTGGCTGCTGTCGGTTGTCTCTATACGAAAGGCAAGAGAGGGGACGAATTGAAGCATACTTTCTACCATATCGCCAAGTCTCTGCTCGACTCGTGCATTGAGACTGACCCTTTGATCTCCTCAACCTTCTGCACACTTGTTTCGATGTACAACATCATGAGCCGCGCGACTGTGGCTCTGGTATACATTGAGCTCGGCATCAGTCTATGCAAACGTTTCCAGATCCACTCTGTCTGTCGTCCTCCCACCTTGAGCCACAAAAGATGGAAGAGCGGAAAGCGAGCCTGGCGCACTCTCATCTTCTTTGGTGCTTGGATCTCTGCCACCATAGGCTACCTATCGCCTCACGACTGGGACATACCAGGTGAAGGGAGTTTAACTGTCGTAGAACGCTCTGCTGGTGCTGATCTTGAGGACATGGTTCAAATCGAGATGGTCAAGATCGCCGTTATCAAGCGCAACATCCTGCACATCAACATGGCCTCCCCACGTTTGGCAGCCAACACTATTAATACCGTCAAGAAGGACCTCGACTGGTGGTACCATGAACTTCCACCCATCATGCACCTCTCTAACCTGACCAAGAAGGACGACTCGAGCAGCGTCAGCACCGAACTCCGTCGTACCATCTATTTTGTTCATCTGCTCTACCTTGGTGCACTCATACTGCTCAATCGCCGCATTGCTGTTCAGAGCTCTTCCATTGAGCTCAACGGCGAGCTCAGTATGTGCTCGGATGTCAGTGTGAGCAAACTGGCTGACGACTCTGTGGTAGCGGCAGAGCAGTCTGCACGTATTCTTGGCCTTCTGCTCGACGAAGGAGGTATATTCGAACGTTGTTGGATCGTCATGTAATTAACCTCCTCTTCTCTTCTCTTCCTTTGCGATACTAATATTGCTTCTATAGTTTTCAGGCTTACAGCACGGGCATAATACTCCTCCACCGCTTCGTCCAGGACAACTTGCAACTACCTCGCTCGAGTGTTCGGAATGGAGACAACCTGGACCGCATTGATAAGTGTATGCGTGTTCTTAGCCACTGCGGTAGCGTCGATCCTGTCGCTAGCAAGTTCGAAAAGACACTCAGACCTCTCTATGTCACACTCCGGGCTGCGTACAACAAGCCCTCGAGCAGGTTGAGCCCCGATCTGATGAAGATGGAGGGCGAGTTGTATCGTTTAGTGCTACTGCCGCCGCCATCCGATCGTGTCGGAGAGAATGACTTTACGTAAACCAGGCTGACGGCATTGGGGTTGCACTGCATACTCAGGTCGACTGGGTGGGTTCCGACAAATCGACTCCAGACCCTTAGCAAATTATTGCCTATAATGCTTACAGGCTTGTGGGTTTGGTTGTTGACACTGTTACAATCAGTCCCTTGCTGGCGCACGTTATATAAGGTTTCTCAACATGCAGCTGGTCCTGATCAGTTGACATATGTGCTAGCGTCTATACGATTCTTTTTGTGTACTGTTCTGGCTTGATGGTAGTCTGACACTGCTGGCACAAAGCGTGTTTCTTCTTCGCAACGAAGCATGTGGTGCTGTTTTTCTTTGCATATTCAAGAGTACAAACTAGGCCATCGGATCGGTCGGACGCTTGTATACGTATAATGCCATGTCGGAGATGCCCTTACAACCGCCGAGCAAATCGTCCCTCCGAGCGACATGAGAAAGCAGAGCTATGCACGAATCAAGTCCAGTAGAACTGGCGTTGTCCTAACCTTGACAGGCCTGCATATGGAATACTGCTCAGTCTTCAGACTTGCAGACCCAATTCCTCTGGACAACCTTCATAGCTTCATTCAGAGTCCTGGGTGCCCGGAGATTCTCCAAGATCAGTTTGCAGTCTTCGGGAGCAGCATCTCTTATAAGTCCCAGGATGGTGGCATAGCTTCTGAGTCGCTCTTTTCTAGCTGCTTGGGTCGATACGCCTGTTCTGGTCGAGTACTTGCAGAACCTTTCTTCCAAAACGCAGGCGGTACAGACCGGGCGCTTGCCATCGCACTGTTAGCGGTCAGTTAAGGTTGCAAGGAGATGCTCAGGGGAATGAGTCGAGCCTTTGATTTTCGCCTCTGACATGCCGAGCAGGCTGCTTTTGTGATGCTTCTGCGACCTCTCGTGGCTCTCTTTTCTCCTGCATCGACTGTCTCCGACGGGGAGTCTGGTGTCGCTGATCGTTGTTTTGCTCTTTCTAACACCTGGTCGGTGCCGTCTGCTAGAGGAGACGATGTTCTTGGGGGACCAGGGTTGGGGTTTTGCGTGGGTAAGAAACGAGTTTCTGGCGATAATGCCCCATCGGACTCGGGAGATGAGGTTAGAGCGCTCTCGTAAGGCGGCGACGGTGAGAGTGAGCTTGTCATGGAGACCGAGTGAGCGCTAGCGCGTCGCGGATTGAAACGTATGGGTTGGTCTAGGAACTCTGCGATATCCATTCTCCGTTGGTCCAAGTGGTGCTGATGTGATCAGTCGGGCGTAGCAAGCAGCTTCAGGTTCGGTCTTTGTTAGGCCGATCTTTCTCGATGTAACGGCCTGTCTTAAAGAAGCGACAACACGACAGGGGTCTGAAAGGGGCTACCTCCGTGGACATGGCATTTGTCTTGTATGGAATTTACTAAACCTATCGCACACTCGCATAGATAAGACTCCAGCTTACGGTCATGATGACGAAAAGTCTGCCGTAGAGGCTTTTATCCGCAACGCCACTTAGTCAACGACATTCCCGCAATTGCCCATCATTCTCACAAGTCTTCAAAACGTGACAGCCGCCTTAAAACCATGGGACGATAGAGCCCATCCTATTAGAGTACTCGATACATCCCACTAGAACAGTCCGATAACCCGGTCGAATTTTTAGGCATAAATTAGCCGCCGTAATCCTTGAAGATAAATCTTATAGCCTATCTTATATCGCTAGATAACTTAGAGGTAATATATAAGATGCTTATAGTAAGTAAGCCTTAAGATCTCCTAGATAGGTAAAATCTAAACCTTACTACTATAGAGGTTAGAGCTCTAAGCTCTAAGCTAAATTATAATATATATAATTACTAAAGGATTAAAAATTCTAATTTATAGATATACATATATTAGTAATTAGCTAGTAATCTAGATATTTATAGCTAGGGCGCTAAAAGATTAGCCTCTAGGTTCCTTTTAAGTAGAAACTATTCTCTAGTATAGAACTCTACTATATAGCTTAACTAGTACTTAGATATACCCTTTTATAAACTTAACTAAAAGGTAAAGAATTAAATAGATATATAGTTAAAACTTTTTAAAGTCCTACTACTCTTATCTATCCTTAAGTAGAGCTAGATAGGACCTATAAATTACGTAGTTATACTATTATATATAAGGAAATTTTACCTATAAAAAGGGATCCTATATAATAGAAGGATATTAGAGAATGTTCTTTAAAGGATAGGTTCTTCTATTCTAGATAAGTATATCCTCTATTCTATAGCCTTTCTACCTAGAGGTAATAATTAGTCTTAACTATAGCTATTAAAGAGTATTATATATTATTATTATACCTACTTTTATATCCTAGGTATACTCTAGATTATTAATTACTATAAAGCCTTAAACTTAGCCTCTACGTATCTTACTAGCTAAGGAAAATATTACTAATAATAATAATAACCTATAAGGTAATAGTATAGCTAGTAGTAAATTAATATACTAAAATCGGCCTAGATATTAAAGTTAATAGTTATTAATAAGGAAGGTAGTTTTTAAGGTTAAAGGTAAGGTAGGTCTATTATACCTTATACTACCTAGATAATTACTTATACTAGCCTTATTTAATCCTAGGATCTTATTGCTAATTTAACCTAGAGCTCTCTATAATGCTATAAACGTAATAGCTACCTATTAAGAATTAATAGAGTAAGTTCTAAAAGTACTTAATTATCCTTTACTTATCTAATATAAACGCGCTAGATATGTTAATAACTCTTTACTTACTACTCTTATCTAGAATAGTACTCTTTATCTATAATATAATTACCTACTTATATTATTAATTAAAGTTAGCTTACTATACCTTACTAAAGAAGCTAGATAGTCTAGCTTACTATACACTCTTTATAGCTACTTTACCTCTTTATATTATATACTATAATAAGTAATTCTAGATTATATATAATCTATACCTATCTCTTAAGGTAGATATCTAGTAGAATAATATAAAAGATTAGTATAAGTAGAATTAGATATTAGTAGTAGGTACTACTAGTTAAGTATTACTAGTAAATAATAATATGTTATATTTACTTAATTACCTAGAATATATAGCTTATATTATGCTATAAGAAGGTAGTACGCTTAATATAATACTATACTATATTTCTACTAAACAATTAGTCTAAGATATAGTAAAGTCTTCTTATAGAATATAATATATTTAAGCTAGTATTACTTTCTTCTAGATTATATAATAGCTAAACGTTAGACCTAATTATCCTTTTTAATAAAGTATTAATAAGTAGAAATTAGTTATAATAACTTAATTTAGTTATAACTTAAACTTATAGAGATAGAAGTAAGACCTTACTTCTATATTATATAGAGTATAGCTCTTACTAGAGTAGTCTATTATTTACCTAGTTTATAATACGACTTTTATAGTATAACATAATTAGCTTAATTATATATAAGACTAGAGGTTCTATAGCACTTTCCTTATAGTAATAGTAGGTAAGAACGCTAGGATAAGAGGTAGAATAGAGTAAATAGAAGGATCTACTAGCTTCTAAGAGCTATATAAATGGAGTAGAGACTTAGACTGTTATAATAAGCTAATAATTAGTCTAACGTACTTTTCTATATATAGTAACGCTCTAAGGGACGTATACATTACGTAATGAACGACTATCTATCCTCTAAAAGTCAAAATGATGCCGCCTTCTCGCGAGGAAGGCTTACGTATCTAAGAAAGCTGCTACGTCTAATCTAGATATAAAGATGCCCCCCCTCCCCCCCCCCCCCCCCCCCCCCCCTTCTTATAACCGGTCTTCCTATCCTGGTTTCGTGCTTTTCTGCAACAGGCGAAGTCTTCGGTGCTCGGTCGTCGAGACACCATCAGTCCAAGTCCACTCTTCCTGGCTAGTTTTTCTACCCCGCCAATCCTCCACGTCTGTGTACCCACAAAGAATGCTTGGCTTCGGCTTCCTCGTTCGAGGCTGCATTTTTTTTTTTGTTGCCATAGCACAACCTCATTTCCCTTCATCTATCATAGACTTGCTCCTCTCGACTCCAATTTCTTTGTCGGAAGTCACTCACTGTTTGTCATTCAACTGAACTCAAGCACCACCGCCATGTTCCTATTGTTCGTCAGGCTTAAACCTCCAAGCTCGAAAATGATGGTACTGAAAAACAGGCCCGCTTCACACGCTAGAAAGGTGGATATGTAGGTTCGAAGTATCTTCAGCCCCGATGCAGTCGAGTCCCGTAGTAAACTAAAGGCCCCCTGGAGCTGCTAATGAACAAGTTGATAGTGATACCGTAATGCGTTGTGGACGACATGCTCGGGATTCGGAGCCCAAACTGAAATCCTAGCAAAGAGCCAGCTAGTGAGATAGGTACTCTCTCGTAGACGCTCCGACCCCACAGGGCTCGGTGCTTCAAAGAAGGCTGTCGATAAGATCGAAAAAGGTGACGGCGAAGCTGTCGAACGCCGCTTCCTTGTTGGTTTGCGCGCAATCCCAATGCACCACGACAATCGCCAACTCGTTTCCTGACCCATCGAATTGCACCCTTCAACACTCATCCTACACACGAACGACAGACCTGAGATGCTGCCCACGCCGCCACGGCTGAAGAAGATGCCTATTCAGAACAATAAATCAATGCCTTCGCAAGATCATCACTTCCTCAACTGTACACGGCCAACGTGCACAATCTACGCCATCTTCACCCATACACATCTCGAGCTCCGAACTGCTCAGGTTCCCTTTTTGCAATGACGGCGACGACGATCGAGCGACCAGACCACCACCGAGGATCATGACGACAGCAGTCCTGCGTAGTTCGCCAAACCTCACGGTCCCTCAAACTCAGAATACTGCCTCGGTCCATGAATTCAACTGTCTATAGACGCACGACTTCAGACGAAAGCAGAAGAGATGGCAAGATGGTTTCTTGTGCTACCACACTTTGAACATCCTGTCGTGGTTTACGATGTTCCTGGAAATGTGCTCGGCGACCTTCACTGGGCGAGTGGCGATGACCTGCAAGAGGGCGATGAGATAACCCTTGAGAAAGGTGCCATCATGGTTCAAGTCTCTGAGAAGGTAGGCACCATGCGCAGATCTCTCAAACTTGTTGCACAGAAAGGACAAGACTTCGGCTGAGAACCCCCGGCCTCGTCCTCGGCCAGATTCGTCCTTTGCCAATCAACCACCAAGAGGCGATACCCAATCGACAGTCGATTGGTACACGAATGCCGCTGCAATCCGACACTGGCTCGCTGGTGCCTCCCGACTGCGCACCGGTATGATAGGACTACTGTTCTGGAATTGTGATGCCGACCCAGCCCCGACGACCCAGAGAAGACTGGGGTATTACCTCAGCGCCGATAGTGCAGATCTCCAGTGGCCGGCAATTCAACCGCCGCGCCTGCATCATCACAGACTACTACTCCAACGGCATGGATCTTTGTCCGTTTCTTCGGTGCCACAAACACCGGGATGCAAGGTGAGAATGCCGGCAATTGGCGGATATCAAACCGCAACACTTTGTCGGAAGAGCAGGTCGCCGCTCTCAAGGACGAACGGGCAAGTCTTGAGTTACGAAGATGATGTCGTTGTCAATCTTCTCTTCGATGTCTTAGAGGGTTCCAAGAACGTGAGCCTATCTGTATCTGTACAGTGAGAGATTGGACTGACGCTACTAGCATGACGCCAAATCACTGCAGATTCAGCTTACAGGCTTTCTGGAAAAAGATGCAGCCCCCTTCTGGAAGAAACTCTGGAATCTTTGCTTGAGCGCACAGAAGAGCGATACCGGAATCCCACAGCAGCTTGTTGGAGCAAAGAAGTTGGAACTCCTCCAAGAAAAGGTAACCTCATCATGCTCCAACTCATACGAAATCAATGATTCTGACGATTCGGCAGGTCGAGCAAGAAAGAGCCATTGAAGCAGCTCGACAGTGTAGAGAAGACGAAAGGGTTCGTGAGAGAGATCTTGAGAACATTCGCATCCGAGACCGCGATCGCAGAGATCGAGGGTCGTCGTCCTGTTCATCTCGTCCGCCCCAATGATCGGTCCCTCTCGCTTCCGACGTTATCGCTACCTCACTTCACGGAGAGACATTGGCCAAAACCGTCGATTCGGCCGCAAGATTATATGTTTGCAGCTTGAGCTTGGCAGCAAGAGCATTCCTTTTCGCTTGGAGCAACAGCGCTCCTGTGTCCGCAAAGACACTCCAGCAACAGTAACGGATGGCCAAGATCATCTCCAAGGTCGTCTGCTCCGCGATCTCAGATCCACACCGTGAAGAGTTTCTGATCGACTTCACTGGTCCCGTCGACACCGGTCTGATCGAACACGACCTCTACAAGAAGGCCGTCGAGAGACAAAACGTCATCCTCTGTGTCTGGTCGCTCTTTGGGCTCGGTGCAAACCCCGTTGCCCTGTACGATTTCTCTCAAGCCGTCTACAGATACGACTTCAATTTCAGACTACTAATTTGGTCATACGACCATGAGCCTTTTCTCGAGCAAAAAGCTCTTCAGCTTACCCGTCGCTTCGCGCCCCTTCCTGGAGGTGATCTAGGCCATAGGTTGGATGTCCAGGGTCAAGTTGGTATGAGCTTCGACGAGGACCTTGATATCTAGCTATAGTAATGCACAATATTTCGAGAAGATCGTGCAATGACCATGGAGATGTGAGCTGGTATCGTCTCTCTTTGGCCACATGTCTGACCACGAGACTGCTGTGCAGTTTCACAGTCCAAGAAAATCAAATTGATGTTTGCTGGGAGCACACTTTCTCCTTGCTTTCTGTAGACTTTGATCTCGTGTTGGTCGGGTATTGGGTTCATGTAGCTATCTCAATGCACAATGGCTCTGGAGATACAGGTACGGCCATGGAAGCAGCTTGTCACGAGCTCTCTCTTTGAACACTACTCTATCTAGTAAAACATTGTGCAATGGTTTACTCTCTCAACAGTTATTCCATCGAACCTCCTCTTGAATACGCAGACCAATTTGACATGGATAAATGGGATGGGAAGGTGGACGCGAGAATGCTTCGAAAGCGATCGTTGAAAGTCCCGTAGTCAAGCTTCTCGTCCTCTGTGCAGCCATGGGCAGGAGCAGCAGCGGCGGAGTCAAGCTTTTCGTCCTCCATCCAGCCATTGATGCGAGCAAGGAGGTTTTCGGGGTTAGTCTCCACGGCCGGTATGGCGGTGCCCTGGATGTTGGGCGAGGAACCATGGGGCGTTAAAAGCGTCATGGTCAAGCTTCTCATCACCTTCCATCCAGCCATAGGCAATAGCGGTGGCACGGCAGCAGCGGGCAGCAGCAATGTCTTCAGGATTCGTCTCGATGCCCGAAGTGGCGGTGTCCTGGCCGACGGGCGAGGAACAATGGGGCGTTGAAAGCGTCGTGTGCGAGCTCCACGTCTTCATTTTCCATCCAGCCACGGGCGCGGGCAGCGGCAAGATTTTCAGGATTGGTCTCCATGCCGGAAGTGGCGGTGCCCTGGGCGATTGCCGGTGAAGGCCTGGTAGTCAGGCTTCTCATCTTCCATCCAGCCAGTCCTGGGCGCGAGCAGCAGCGAGGCATCAGTAGCGGAATCTTCAGGGTTGGTTTCAACGCCCGAAGTGGCGGTGTCTTGGAAGGCAGGGTGTTGACGGTCTCGTAGTCAGGCTTCTCATTTTCCATCGGGCCATGGCCGCGAGCAGCGACCAGGTTTCGGGGTTTGGTTTCGACACCTGAAAGGGCGATATGTTGAGCGAGGGACGAGAGACTAGGGAGCGAGTGTGAACAGGAGTGAGTGTAGCACGTTGAGTTCAGGAATGTTGTGTTTGTTGTGCTTCACGGACAGCGAGACAGGATTGAAGGTTTGATCTTGAGCGTTTCATGCGAGTTACAACTGTATCACAATCATGATTAGCCAGGTCGCACAATGTAGGTCTCAATCGGGCGTCTTGATCACCATCTGCCTCACACGTCACCATGGTCTGCGATGAGCAGCCTTTCTCTCATTCCAGTTCTCGGAGACGTGTGCAGATCGCTGCTTGTAAGGCAAAGGCTGTGTGAGGACCGGCTCCGACCTTCAGTACGAGGTCGAAGATGATGTTGGACGTGATGTTTGATTGAAGAAGCAACATCGGAGTGCATTGACAGGATCTGGTCCAGTCGTCGGTCACTTCCCGAAAAGACACCACACCGTTTTACCTTGCACGTCGTGCCGGAATGTTGACTTGAGCTGCATCAACATTCATGTCATCGTTGGATGTCCGCGTTGTGTAGTCATGGGCGCTTGAGGTGTAGGTCGAGGGAAAAGGTCGTCATAGGGAAGGCACCTCCAACCGACTCTTGCCTTCGTCATGGTTTACTCTCCACTGACTAAAAAGACCATTGAGATCACCGACCATCTATAGCCCCATATCAAGAAACACAACAGCGAGCACGCGTGACGCTACCGTGGTAGATGTCCTTGCATAGAACAGCTTTGTTGGCAACAAAGAGCACGAATACCAAATCTGCGAGCACGAAACCATTTTCCCTTCGGTTGTACAACACCGCTCCATCGCAACTGCCGACAACTTATAACGTACACCACTCCTCGCCCCCTATTGGAGCCATATCCTCGAGAATGATGCAGTTGTAGTACTTTTTCTGTGTAGCAGCAGCAGCTTGTGTCTGGGCCGTAGCCCGCACCTCTGCTCAGGTCTTGGTTTGGAGTAATGCTACTGATACTGTTGCTGTCATCCCTGCAGCGCTTGGTGCTGCTGATGTTGGCTTTGTTACCGATTTCCATACTCTTGCTATCGGATTCCATACTCTTGTTATCAGAGGAAGGCGTGAGAGGCTGGTAGTATTTTGGGTGTGCGGTCGATGCCGAGAATACGTCGAGAGACTGGGGCCGGCGCCGGTGAAGCTTCGACTGATAGAACGAGTACGAGGTGACGAGGCTGGAAGGACATGGATGTTGATGGTAAGACGAAGTAAGCTCGGTGAGAGTTGATCTTCTAGGCGAAGAATCACGGTTGCTGTTGTTGTTGTTGCTGAGGCGTTGGTGCGTCGAGCATGGTGCTACGAGTGGTAGAGTCAGCAGCAGTGGCAAACTCCCCCGATGACAAATGGAAGCAAGGCAGAGCGGTATCATTGGAACACACAAAAGAAACCCACTTACTCGACTGCTCTTCCTTTAGACACGGAACAGATGGCGGCAGAAGTGGGGCTACGTGATAGCAGAGATGTTGTTCTTGTTGTGGTGGTTGTTTCTGCTGGTCGTAGCATCAGTGGACTGGCGGCGAGGGTAGCTGCGGGCAAGCGAAGGCAGAGGCGGTGATGCTCAGAAAGGTTCTGGATAGTGGCGATGGGACGAAGACGGATGCATGATGGTGTTTGTAGATGGAGTCGTCGTCCAGTGTAAGTTTGAGGGCAGGATGAACACCACTGCGATACTTGAAGTCGATGGCGAGGACTTGAGGGTTGACGGAACAGCCTCTGGAAGGTTAATTAAGGATAAAACCATCAGCTCTATTCTCTCGGGACTCACCTCTGTACCCGGATCCTCATATGGCATCAAGGTCTTGCCCATATCTGAGCCTGCTACGCACCCGTTCTATAGCTCTGCCCTGTCGATGATCGTTTAACAAGGATGACTCTGACGGAGCAGAGATTTTGTTTGATGTTTAGAGCGGCTACGGTGATATTTGTCTGTCAACAAGGTCGTTGGACGAAGACCTAGAGTGGTAATGGTGTCATTGGTCGGAGATGGGGGGACATCGGGTTGGGAGTTAAGGCGTCGCATTTCCACGCGGTGTATTTCTGAGCAGACCTATGATGTAGCATGGAAGATAGCTTCGGCAGATGAGGTCATAACCATGGATGAGTTGACTTACACTCTGTACTTTCTCGTGCTGGGCAAGAAACACTGATGACTGATGAGAGCCTTGGTGCGGCAAGATTTGTGGAGCTTTCTACTCTTCCAAGCGTGTCTGGGTGACGGTGGAGTAGAGCATGCGTTACAAGGAACAGTCATGGGAGGCACTGACTTGGGCGATGTGGAGAAGACGACGGTAGGGGCAGCTCTGGCTGATATGGCGAGAGTGCCCGGATACGTGAGACCAGAAGAGCGCGTAGGTGTGGCATTTTCGTTGTGGCAATGAAAGACCTGATGAGACTGGAGCAAGTCGTGCGCCTCTTGGTGGCGTATCTCGTTGGGGCAATGATAGACGATCCTGGGACCCGCAAGTGCGGATCTTTCGACAGAGAGGTCTAGTTGGATCCAATGTACGGTTGATGACTTCGATGCGTTGGCTGCTGGATTGGCGAGAGGAGACGAATGAGTTTGTGTTTGCATGGTGGTGATTGGAAGCTGTGTAGCGAGCTGTGGTGTTTGATGTGGCTGTTCGACGGCTGACTTTGATCTGCCCTCGAAGTAGCTGATGGCTGGTGATGAAGCTCGATCACTGGAAAGCGAGGTGTCGCAATTTTGCTCGTGAGCATGAGATGAAGCGTCTGCGTGGGTGCGGTGAAAATTGGTATGGTGGGGTTGATGCAAGCCGCGCGCCTCTGAGTGCTGTATGTCGCGGTCGTGGTAATTGATGGTTTCAACGAGATATGACTGAAAATGTGTGATTTGATCGGATTGACGATGTTCGGGAAGAATGTTTGCGATGCAAACAACGTTGGTGTTTGGCCGGGAAGCTGCAGACGGCTCCCCTTGACAACGCCCGAGTCGTGCCTACCTTGGTGGACCACGGACCAGCCACTGGAGAGCGATGAAGAGCTCGGTCTTCAAGTTCCTGCATCAGTGGCAAATGTAACCCTGTCACGATGTGTGTGTCCATAATAGTTTGACATTTGGAGGAAGTGTGGCGAAAGTTCGCCGACGCAACGCGATGCTGTTCGCTCTTTCTCCTTCCCATGCCGGTATGGCATCGGCTCCGAATTCCATCACGTCACCTGCATTTTTCCGCTTCGTTGATTGAGCATACTCAACAAACAAGTCCTTATATGTTCTCGTCACTGTTCTGATCGAAAAAGAGCCGAAGATGGGAGGATGACACGGCACCCTGGCCATGCCCGCTGCGGGTGCCGCAACACACAAAGACATCAAACACAGCCTCGATACCTCCATGAAATTGTCACTGCCCAGAAATCTACGTAGTCATCGGAAGCACTCTACGGTATCTCCCTCTACCTTTCCGACCTGAGAAATACTCCAACGGGAATCTAATCTGGTATGGTTCGAAGACTTACTGGCTAGACTCGATGCTGACACGAAGAGATTCAACAGCTCCATCGCGCTAAATCCTCCGATCATCCAGCGTATTGGATGCTATGCTATCCTCCATCATCCCCGTCACCCTTCCCTTCCTCACGTCAAATGTCACGATGTTCTCTGGACTTGAGAGCCTACCAAAGAGATACCATCCAGGCCAGGGCATGGATACAAAGACTCAGTGAATGCTCGACAAGCCCGACGTCAGAATCTTTTCGCTGAACACTTACAAGAAAACTCGGCTATCGGGGGTGGGAAAAGATTTGGAGAGACTCTTGCAGCTTGCAACAGATGATACATCGAATCACCTTATTCAACGCCGTTTGGGAGTGGAGGCTACTTCACCCTCACCACCTCCATTCCCACAAACTCGCGAACTGTTGAACTTGACGGAGTTTATTTGCCGTCATGACTAGACGACGTTTGGTGAGTCATCCAGCGAAGCCTCATCTTTCGTCCAGAACATTGCAGAACAACGGTGGCTCCACAGCTGACGATGCTTCCACGATCTGCAACGTCCCTGATGGTTCCCAGTCCACATCTTCCATCGTTTTGCAAATGTCTCGGCTTCGTTTCCAGCACTGCCACTGCAGTGTTGATCACAGGCGTTACCGCTATGTGGCTGCTTTCGCCATAGGCGGCCGCTGGTATCTCCATCATCAATCCTGCGATGGCGAATATCGTGTTGCCTTGCATCTCACCTTCCATTCTCTTATCATTCCACAACCGCGATGGAGCTCGCCCTCGTCTCGCACACCCGTCGTGCTTTTCCTCTCCAAACACTACCGCCAGCACTCTCTCCCGTACGACTGTCTCAGTCTCCGGCTATTCAAGTCATATCTTCTGCCGCCTTTAACCGTTCAATCTCTCTACATCCGCCAACCGTACGGCCAAGCTGCCACATACCTCTTCCAACACAGTCACAAGGCCTCCTGATGAGAGGTTTGACGGGAAACAAGATGTGATCTGGTACCGTTCGACAGCTCACATGCCAGCCTCGATGCTGACACGAACAGATCCAACCGCTTCATTGTGCCTGTCACTTTCGCTATTCCTCTTCTGCAAGCATCTCTTGCAAGCCCCTTCCAGCGCTCGTCCATTTCTGTCCGATGCCTCTCCCATCAGGCTTCGACAACCTCTTTCGCCGCTGGTCTGGTCAGGCTCAGTCTCTCACCACATCCGCCCATGGTACCCCCGGCCATATCAGTCTCACCTCGACCAAGAAGAAGCGCTTTGCCTCCTGCACTTCCAACCACTTAATATTATGGCCACTATTCAATTTTTTATTCTCTCCGTCACCCTTTTCCTCGTCGCATCAAAGGTCACAATGCTCTCTGGATCTGGGATTCATCCAGCAGAGATTACTCAGGCCAGGATATGGACACCACATGGTAAGATGAGCAGCTGCTTCCACGTACGATCTATACTTGGTACATGTGTTACTCAAGAATGGCAGTTTTAGACGACACAGATACACAATTGTCCCGGTTGGCCAGTCGAAAAGATATGCGCGAATATTGTACGTTGGACAGGGTCCAAGGGAAGCAACAGGGTGTGCGCCTAACTTTTTTTACACGAGGTCCACGTCATGGAATTGACTTTGTAGATAACTCATGTACCCGAGTAGGAAGGACGCGTGTCTCTAAGTACGTTACATTCCAGAAGAGGTACGTATCTATCGCATTTGTACCACGGGAGGAGTTGGTTCCGTGTTCGCATGATCCTGCCAGATTATTTTGTTGAAGTCAATTACCACAATCGTGAACAGGGTCACAATCAGCAAGGATCAAAACAACAAGTCGTGGGACAGCCGAGAAATACATGTCCGGAACCCCCGGCACCCCAGTCTATCGAGATACCAAGCTTCGATAAGCTCGCGCTAGAATTATTTCCGGCTTGGCTCTCGCCTTCGCAGAAGCCGTTGCGCGAACGACTTGTGCCCACCTGCCTGTTCGGGTTGGTGCAATCCGGGAGAAACGGCCACATGGTCACGCTCCATTGACTTCCTATCGTCCCGTCAAAGGCGATGATAAGTATGTGCTGTCCCAGCTGCGATTCACACCTGTCTCTATTGTCATTATTCCCTGCATTACTGCAAGATGGGTTCTCAGAATCTGGCCAATCTTACCCTGGGAGGCGGCGATCCTCGTCAAGGCGAGAAGAACCCCGCACTCTTCGCTCTCGACAACGGGCACAACGCTCCATCAGATACCGCAGTTGGCTTCAGCATCGAAGCGGCTTTAGTCCACAACGACCCTGACGTACTGTTCGAAGAATACTTACATTACGCTGCCATCACTCGTGCCGAAGAAAAGGAATACGAGAAACTCGTGGAAAGGAACCCGTTCACGGTCAAGGGAATCCTCAAGAGTCGATTCTCCACTGGACATAAACAAACGTTCGAAGACGACAACAATCCAGATGGTCGTATAATCACCTACCATAACGCTGCCGAGGTCACTGATCTGGATTGGAGACGTGCCTCTCGCGCTACAAGGACAGCTACCTGGACGTCAATCTTCTTCCTGATTACGACCGATATTCTCGGCCCCACTGGTGCTCCCTGGGCTTTTGCAAACACTGGATTTGGGCCAGGTGTTGCTCTCTACACAGTATTCGGCAGTCTCGCTGCTTTGTCGGGCTGGTACGTCTACTTGACTTTCTTGAGACTGGACTCGGATCGCTATCCCATTCGTGACTTTGGACAAGCCTTTTACCGTGTATTCGGCGCTGGCATGAGACACACCGTGAACATACTCCAGACCATTCAGATGTTCCTTCTGGTTGCTGTCTTGATTCTTAACAATGGCGGTGCCGTCTCCGAGATCTCAATTGGAGACAATGGCAAGAACGGCAATGGTCTTTGCTTTATCATCTGTCTGTTGATTATTGCGATTATTGGTGTTGTCCTCGGTCAGGTTCGTACCTTACAGCGCTTCAGTTGGCTTGCCAATATGTCTGTCTGGACCACCGTCATCTGTGCCTTTTTGGCCATCGGTGCCAGCGCCACTTCACCGCCAAACTATGCCACCATGTTCAGTACGTTTGGTGGAAAAGGTACGGCATTCGGCGACACAAACTTCCCTGGTGGCACGGTCGAGAGTCACATCCCGATCAAGACATTTGGTGGCACACCTCCATATGGCTACCAATCTGGTGGTACCGGTTTCTTGGGCAGTTTCCAAGGTATCGATCAAATTGTCTATGCCTATGGTGGTGCCATGCTGTTCTTCAATCTTCTTGCAGAGATGCGCAATCCTTGGGACTTCTGGAAGGGCATGCTTGCCGCTGATATCTTCATTTACGTGGCATACATGTTCTTTGGCCTGTTCCAGTACGCTTACCAAGGTCAATACACTTACAACACTGCCATCCAGAGTGTTGGCTCTTACAGCCTTCAGACTGCTGGTAACATCTTGTCGATCATCGGTAAGCAGAAAATTTAACACCGGATATGCGTGCAGTATCGACTAACATCTTCTGTGATCCAGGTGGTATGATCGCTGCCGCACTGTATGGTAATATCGGTATCAAGGTTATCTACAGCAACGTTCTGATGGAGCTGTTCCGTGAGTCCTTGTCCTACATGGAGTAAAAAATGGATCAGTTGCTAACGAACCTTGGCAGACTTCCCTCCTCTTACTGCCAAAGCCGGCAAGATGATCTGGATTATTCTTGTCCCTATCTACTGGGCGCTTGCTTTCGTTGTTGCTGCTGCTGTACCTCTGCTGGGAGACTTCAGTTCCCTTGTCGGTGCCATCTGCATCGGTAACTTCACCTACACCTTTCCCGCTCTTCTCCGTATCGGCTTCATGGTCAAGCAGGCTGCCATGTTGCCCGAGGAGTCGTTTGACGAAGCAACAGGCAAGTATCATCGCGTTGACGGCGGTATCAAGAGATGGATGCGAGGATACAGAAAGACCTTCGTCATTACCTCTCTGAACATCATCTACTTCCTGGGCGCATTGGCCGTTTGTGGTCTGGGTTGTTATGCTGCCATTGAAGCTCTGATTGTTGCATTGTCCAGTGGTAGTGTTACTACCTCCTTCAGCTGCAAGTCGCCCTATGCTGCTTAGAATTAGAAATGTATATAGGAGGAAGGAGCAATCGATGTACTCAGTGTAGTAATGGCAGATTTTCGAATAACTTCTCGTGGAGCAATGCCGGCGGAGACCTCTGTTCATTGATCGTCCAGAAAGTTGACTGGTATGTGGGCAGTTCTGTGATCTTGTACCTCGATGTCTTACAAAAGTCCATTGATGCGATAGAAACCAAGGTAATTGCAAATCGCGCGGATCAAGAAAGCACTACATCCAGTAAACTGGTTATTGCCAGACCCGGCCGAAGGGAACGACAGCAAGATGTGCATGTGAGCAGCTACAAGATCTGCAGAACCGCTCGGGAGTCGGTAGTCTAATCATCATTTGTTTCCTGTCATATCCGAGTTAGAGCTTTCCGGTCCAATAAAAACGTAGATGATGGTCATATAGTACTGATTGACAGAAGGCTAGACTGTTCGTCTTGGCGACATAGCTTCTTGGGCTCTAAACAGACGACATCACCGTACTCTCTTCGGAAATACTACATGGCTGGTCGTTGTCTTCTCTGTCATTATACCAAATACTCACATTTGTCACTCGTGCGCTCGAGGATGTGTTCGAGGATCTGGATATTAAAATCCCGAGATGGTCTCGGAATGGCACAGCGCCCGGAAGGTTTTCTCTGCGGATGACCGCGGCGAGGAAACTCACGATATCGTTGCAGGTAAGCAGTCTATTTCGAGTCATGAGTAGCCTGGTCGTGGACCGGAGACTTCAAAAAGCACCGCGGGAATCGCATAGCATGCATCGGCTTTTAAACGAAGAAGGTACTTACAAGAGCAGCAGCGACGGGTTCGCGGATGAGACGCATGATAATATCTAGACCCGAGATATTTCTAACGAGAGCCTAGGATGTATCGTATCTCGATGGTTACTATCCGGTTTATCAAAGGAATTGTGCATTTGTATAGTCCTACGCAGTACAGTTTTTCGCACAGAGGGAGGTGCCTTGTTAGACCCCACGTACGCAATGAACGTTTTACATCAAAGCTTAATCCGGAACACTTTTGCGCGACATGTCACTGATCTCCATTTGTTAGACAAGATCGAATTCTCGCAAGCTCTATACCACAGAGATGAACCTTAACTCTTGATGCCGCGGATATAACAATACCCATCAAAAGGCGCGGCCACGCGGCATACATGGCAGACACCGATGACGACTGAGCAATCACCGCAGTCTTGGGTTATATAAAACGCTGCCGTCCCTGCGCATCATGATTAATGTTCATCTGTGACTCTCCCAACAATGCGTGTCTCATCTGGTCTCATAGCTTCAGCTCTCGTCGCAGTGCAAGCCTCATTGGCATCTTATGCTGCTGGCGCATGTTCCACGTTGACTCTCGATAGCACTCTACCCAGCCCAACTCCTGGCAATTTCCATTCCAGCGGTAACGTGCGGCAGCATTATATCGCCGCAGAAGAGGAAGACTGGAACTATGCCCCCACAGGCTGGGACAACTACATGGGAGTCCCCATCGAACATTCACCACGTGCGAAAGCTGCAGGCTATCTCGATCGCTTGACATGGAAGAAAGCATTGTACCGTGGCTACACCAACGAGTCTTTCTCAAAACAGCTGGAGAGACCTGCTTCGCAAGGAGTTCTGGGACCCACCATTCGAGCTGAGGTCGGCGATTTGATCGAGATCATGTTCCTCAACAATCTGTCTCAGAATTATGCTTCGATGCATTCGATGGGTTTGATGTACACCAAGGAGTCCGAGGGTGGCGATTATCCCAATAACACTATGCCTGGTCAAAACAGTCCTTTCACTGAGACCACGGCTGTACCTCCGGGCGGTTGTGTTGTGTACAAATGGATGGTTAACGACGGTGCTGGTAAGTTAAACTTACAATCGTTGGTGTAGAACAATTCTGACTGATCCTCAGGTCCCGATCTTAGTTACGAGCCATCCAAAGGGCACAGTTACCACTCTTATGTGACCATGCAGGAAGACACCAACGCCGGTCTCATCGGTCCTTCGATTATCTACGCCAGAGGTCAGATGGAAGAAGTCATGGCTACACACCGAGAGTTCCCCATCTTGTACATGTCATTCGACGAACACGTCTCCTTCATGTCCAAGATCAACAACATGACCACAAACGACACAACTCCAGGAACCAATATGACCTCTGGTAATGGCAACTCAACTTCCTACGAGCAATCATGTGCTGCAAGCGCAGTATATAGCGGTTCCTGCAACGCGAGTATCTATCCTGCATCTGCCGATAGTAACATGAATCAAGGACGCACAGGAGGTTCTCAGGAATTCACCGATCTCATCAATGCTGATGCTAGCTATGGCAACAGATCTATCTGGCAACCGCAACTCACCAACCTCTTGTCTTCGGCCTGGGGAAATGGGGCTACTTTTTACAGTCTCAATGGCTATGTTCTTGCCAACAATCCTATCTTCGAGGCGTGCAAGAATGACAATGTCATTTGGTACACGTACGCTTATGGATCCGGCTCGCATGTTTTCCACATGCATGGAAATGGCTTCACGGAAAATGGCCATTCGATGCCTTCGATCAGTAAGTCATGACTCTACCTTCGTCTCCGTGAATATCATCACTGACTTTGCTCCTAGGCATCAATGACGGCAAGGTTCACACTCTTGTCATGACTGCATGGGGTGTTGGTCAGTGGGAGGTCATTTGTCATGTCAACAACCACAATACCATGGGCATGGTAGCCAACTACCGCGTCTATGATGGCATGTGTCCGTTGCAACCGCTCGGATATACTCCCTCGAAGGACAACTCTACTTCGAGCTATCCAAACATGCGAAGACTATACTAAGTCAGTAGACATTGAGGAGAAAAACAGCTCGAGTGAGACAACGGGGCGAAACATCAGCGTATCATAGCAGCAGAACTATAAGCGGATAATTCTTAATTCAATTCATCAACACTTTCACGAGGAACCTAAACGGTAATTTGCAGACTTTGCTGATCCCTCCAAACATACTCCAAGCTTATGAACGCATGCTTTTTACGTGCCTGCCAAAATGCACAGATGTGTTCGGGTGGGAAGAGTGTCCAGTGAGAGCCACAGGTTTACTCGATTTCATTGGACCTTGTTTGACTCCAGAAAGTATCGTGCATTTTTACTGTCTCCAGATGTTTCTCTACCAGAGGAGAGCAGAAATGATCACCTCAGTCGATTCCTGTATAGCAATATTGCACCTCTGGACCCACACTTGTGTCGTTCAAACAGCTCTGAAAATGCACAAATATATCCAAAGAACGGTTTGATCCCCAGAGAGTTGATAATATCACGGGTTTCAGCGGACCATACCAGGTTTATAACAGAACTGTGCATTTTTACAGCAACTCTCTAGGTTGTATAAGGTAATGTGTAAGTGACCTCGATGAAGTCTAAGCGCTGGGTATGGTGATTGTTTACTCCCCTTTCATTAACCACCTTCGACAAACACCCTCCCACAACGTATCAGCTCCATCTTCCCCCTCTTCCTTTGCCAAATCCAACAAACTCTTTAGTCGTCCTTCCAACACAGACTCGAGTGTGCTCTCCCTAGCTGACCCATCATTAGGAACAACAAACATCAATTCCTTACCTCCATTCTCGAACTTCGACCACGGAGCTTCTCCATCAACAACATATCTGATATACTTTTCTCTCCATATTCTGATCTTTTCCACGTAATCGTTTGGCAGCCTATCTTCATATGCACCGAGTAATGCTACGATATCCCAAGTATGCGATGCGAATCTCTTCTGCTCAAGAGGACCAGAAAAAGGATTACCAAGATCGAAAAGTTGAAAGTATGTTGTTGTTTTATCAGCGGTTCCTTTTGCAACAGCCAATGCAGCAGAAAAGAAACCGATATCGGATTCGAATTGGCAGATTTTCTCCAATGCTTCTTCATCTGGTGTACTTTCTTTGATATCGTAGATTTGCAGCAGTTTGTCGGGGCTGGTAAGGACTTCTTTGGCGATTTTGATGAAACTTTTGGCGTGGTTTTTGCGAGAGTCATCGCCTCGCATCATGATGTTGGAGATACTGCCGTCGTAGCTGCATGAACTGATAATTTGAGATTCCAGCCAAGAGACTTGAGAGACTTTTCCAGCGGCGATGTCACGTTGAGTTGCGTGGTCTTTGTGTGGGATGATTTCTGTGTCGACGCAGGGAGCTCCAACATAAGCCAAGTCTCGGATCTTGGAGACATCACATTTGATCATATCCTCGGCGATTTGCATACTGCTGAGGTTCTCGGTGTCGATATCCAGTTTTTTCGCTTGGTCAAGGAAGTTTTGTTGATGCTCTTCGTGCGTCTTATCAGGCATGGTCAACGGTGTGCCCGAGAACATGATAGAGCGCTTGAATAGCGAATATCGGGTTCCACTCATGTTATGCAAACTCAAACTCTCTCCACCAGCTGATTGTCCAATAGCAGTAATGTTATCCTTGTCGCCTCCGAAGCCATTGAGATTGCGACTAAGCCAGGAGAATGCCGTGAGTTGATCGTGCAACCCGTTGTTCGCCGGCATCAGACCTTCTGCATGAGGAGAGTGAAAGAATCCCAGTGCACCAAGTCGATAATTGATGGAAACGAACACAAGTGGCTTGCCCATCTCCGAAGCTTGGGTGCAGAAAGTGAGCGGATCGTAATACTTCCGCTCACCAGAACCAAGGAAGAATGCACCACCGTGGATGAATACCACGACCGGCAGTCTCGAATCAGGGGTCGCGTCTTTCGGGACGGTAATTGTTAGTCGCAAGCAATTCTCAGCTTGTTCTTGTTCTTCTCCCACGTCGTCAGGTAGTTGATTCGACTTGGCATCCATGTGAGCTGATTCCAGCGGTTGTATGCTTTGGGGACCTTGCTTGGTAACATCGTATGTCTCCTTGGGTACAGGCTTTGTCGTAAGTTGTTTCCTTCTCGGTACATCCCTCAATAATTCAGACCTGGCAAATCGCTGCTTGAAGGTTCCGTAGGGAATGGAACGGAATTGTGTAAACTTGTCGGTGACGGCCACGCCTTGCAGAGGGCCCAGCAGGGGATGTTCGAGAAAACTGTTTGCCATTTTAAATGCTTTCATCTGTTGGGATAATATTGGAAAGAACAATGCGTGTTCCTTGAGAAATCATGTTGGAGGGTGGTAAATCTGGGGATCGTCATAGAATCGAAACGTCACCGATCTCAAAAAGCACGTGTCATACTTCTAGTCTCACATGTCTTTCAAAGCGTAAAGCGTTTGTTCTATTACCTTTTCAGGTACCGACACAGCTGAGAAAATGTTGCAGAACACGCACTCTGATTACATGTCCATCTTACTCACAGTCAGGAATTACAATATAGACTTCAATCTCAATACTTTGAAGTTTCCTCTCCTACTGCTTTATTAACAGCTTTAGCAAACGCAGCCCTTAACATAATCTCATCCTTCAAGCGATCTCTCAATGCCTTGGGAATCTCAAGTTGAATGCCTGCTTTCCGCTTTCCTCAATTACAAATATTCGATACCGCTGTCCCAGCCAACGACTCCCCGGGCTGCCGTACCACAGCTTCGAAACCTGACTTGACCAGCTCGGTCATCGTTCGCCTACACCTTTGCACATCTAACCCTCCGATCCACACGCGATGGCAGTCAACACCGTCTTTGCGTCCATGTATCGCAACAACCGTCTCTGCATCTTCCACAAGCTGCAAACATCGAGGTTCGTCAAACCGATGGGATGGAAGATGCAATTCGCGATGCCCACTGGTATTCCGCAGGCCTTGGAAATCGTAGAGCGACAGATCTTCACCCGCTACTGCTGCTGCAATCTCTGAAGTTCCCGGTTCTATGTCTCCGCCGTGGGGTGCGATTATCACGATGGTTGAACCGCGGTTTATGACGCTGATTTTGTAGTCGACTCCTTCGGTTTTCGTGGTGGCGATTTCGGCGAAGGATTGCCGTTGCGCTCGTGTTGAGGTGGACATTATGGGTTTTGATGTAATGAGTCTTTGGGAGGGGAGTCGCATGGAGATTAATTGCTGTTCTTTGTGCTGGAATGAGATGATGAAGTGCCTGACTGTCGCATGGCGTTGGCTGAATGGTATCCCCACTTTATCGGCCCTTCTACCCGAGGTTCTCCAAGGACACACTTGAGGTTCTCTTTGAACATATCTCTAGTTTGAGGTTCTTTAAGCCTCTTGTCAGCTCCGTAACGGAGCTATTCAAGGAAGTCGCAGGACATATGTGGCAAAGGTCAGGAAGGAAGACACGCAGATACCGAGGTTTATCCGGATAGATGCAGTCTAGATCACCCTGTTCGCGATATGTTCTCCTCGAGAGTACGTAGCAGTATGTAATCCTCATTTCGTTCGGAATGCATAGTCCCGTTCGTGAGTAGCTGACATCTGTTGAGATGTGTGTAACTATCTACTCTGAATTGATGTGTGTACAATTTACCTTGTACGTCAAAGTCCAGAAGCTCCAGTCCCCTCAACGTATGTGTCGGTAGCACAGATGGAGACGACGATATCAGTACACTCCCCCTGTTTAGACAACACGGAAAGGCACAGTGCTTTCCACGTGAGAAGTCGTTCCAAGAAGATGAAATTAGAAACGTTGCATTCATTCGTGAGCTACTAGCATTTTACTTGTTGATGGGAATCATAATCTAAAGACGGGCCTGAAGCTTCTGCTCCTTTGCAATGTCGAAACGGTCCAACTCCATAACCTTGACCCAAGCAGCGACAAAGTCCTTGACGAATCTGTCTTGGCCGCTCGACGAGGCGTAAACCTCAGCAATGGCACGAAGCTCGGGGTGCGAACCGAAGACGAGATCGTGGCGGGTTGCCTCCCACTTCTTCTCACCAGTCTTGCGGTCCTGGCCGAAGTAAATCTCGTCCTTGCCCTGCTGCCACTCGGTCTGAGTGTCAAGAAGGTTGACGAAGAAGTCGTTGGTGAGTTGACCGGGACGCTTGGTCAGGATACCGTGTGATGAACCGTCGTGGTTGGCGTTGAGGGCACGGAGACCACCGACAAGAACAGTCATCTGGGGAGCAGTAAGAGTCAACAGGTGAGCCTTGTCGACGAGGAACTGCTCAGTGCGGACGCGTTGTGTGCCCTTGCCGTAGTTGCGGAAGCCATCAACCTTAGGCTCGAGGTGCTCGAACGACTTGACGTCGGTCTGCTCGTCGGTGGCGTCGGTACGACCGGGGGTGAAGGGAACGGAGATACCAGCAGCCTTCTCAACAGCGGCACTTCCACCAAGGACGATAAGATCGGCAATGGAGACCTTCTTTCCACCCTTGGCGGAGCTGTTGAAGTTTTGCTGGACCTTCTCGATGGCGGCGAGGGTCGACTGGAGCTGGGCAGGGTTGTTGGCCTTCCAGTCCTTCTGGGGAGCGAGACGAATGCGGGCACCGTTGGCACCACCACGCTTGTCACCACCACGGAAAGTGGAAGCGGAAGCCCAGGCAGTGGTAATCAGCACTGTGGGCTCGACAGCCGAGAGCAATTCCTTCTTGAGGGCAGAAATGTCGGAGTCGTCAATGACGGGGTGGTCGAGCTCGGGAATAGGGTCCTCCCAGATGTAGACCTCCTTGGGGATCTCGGGACCGTGCCAGCGAGTACGAGGACCCATATCACGGTGCAGCAGCTTGAACCAAGCCTTGGTGAAGGCGTCGGCAAGCTGCTCGGGGTTCTCGGCGAAGCGGCGAGAGATCTTCTCGTATGCAGGGTCGAAGCGGAGGGCAAGATCCGAAGTCAACATGCGAGGCTTGTGCTTGACGTTGGGGTCGTATGCGTCAGGGATGATAGCCTCGGAGTCCTTGGCCACCCACTGGTGAGCACCGGCAGGAGACTTCTCCTGCTCCCACTCGTACTTGAACATGTACTCAAGGTAGTGGTTGCTCCACTTGACGGGAGTCTTGGTCCAGATGACTTCGAGACCGGATGTGATGGTGTCGGCACCCTTGCCAGACTTGTACTTGTTGTTCCAGCCGAAGCCCTGCTCTTCAATGGATGCGCCCATGGGCTCGTCGCTGACGTTCTCAGTGGGACCGGCACCGTGTGTCTTTCCGAAGGCGTGGCCACCAGCGATGAGGGCAACGGTCTCTTCGTCGTTCATGGCCATGCGACCGAAGGTGGTGCGGATGTCGCGGGCGGAGGCGACGGGGTCGGGAATACCGTCAGGACCCTCGGGATTGACGTAGATCAGACCCATGTGTGCTGCGGCCAAGGGCTCCTCAAGCTCGCGGGAGTGGATGTCGGTGTGCTCCTTCTTGGACTCGTCACCATCGATGACACCGGGCTTGTCGGGACCAGGCTGACCGTTGGAGTAACGGACATCGTTTCCGAGCCATGTAGACTCGCCACCCCAGTAGACCGACTCGTCGGCCTCGAATGTGTCGGCACGGCCGCCACCGAAACCAGCGGTGGGAAGGCCCATCGACTCAATGGCGACGTTGCCAGTGAGAAGCATGAGGTCAGCCCATGAGATCTTGTCACCGTACTTCTGCTTGATTGGCCACAACAGGCGGCGAGCCTTGTCGAGGGAAGCGTTGTCGGGCCATGAGTTGAGGGGTGCGAATCTCTGCTGACCCTCACCACCACCACCGCGACCATCGAAGACACGGTAGGTACCAGCCGAGTGCCATGCCATACGGACGAAGAAACCGCCGTAGTGACCGAAGTCAGCGGGCCACCAGTCTTGAGAGTCGGTCATCAAGTCAGTGAGATCCTTCTTCAGGCCTTCGTAGTCGAGGCTCTTGAAGGCCTCTGCATAGTTAAACTGGTTGTTGTAAGGGCTCGACAGGCCAGAGTGCTGGCGGAGGATGTTGAGCTTCAACTCATTGGGCCACCAGTCCTTGTTTCTGGTACCACCGCCACCAACATTGGTGGTCTTGTGGCTGGACTTCATAGGACATCCGCTGGGAGGAGGAGACATGACGTCGAATGTGTGAGGAGGATGTGAAGATAGAGGGGATATGGGAGGAGAAGGAAGAAAGACTGACGAAAGTCAAGAGGAGGAGCGACCCTTGTATATGTCGAGTCGATCAGGGCCATGGACTGGCGCCGACTCGGCGGCAGCTCATCAAGCTGACCCCGCACCTGCCCGAACCGGACATGCTTGATGGAACTCCCCGCCCTCGGTTTAGACTTTTGGTCATGTTTACCAACGGGAACTGCCATCGACGGCTGTTTCCATTTGCTGACCATGATGGCGTTCAAACACTACAGAAAGGTGTGATTGCTATCGTCCCATATGGAATCATTGCTTGCGACTGTTCGTAGTGTGCTGTTCAACTTCACAAACATGCACCCTCTCCTACTCCTCCGCGAATAACTACCCAACACGGAAGTCAGTTGATGTCCATCGAGCTTCATGTGGGGCAGCAACTCTGAATGCCGTCGATTCGCCGGCCTCGGCCAACCACCGTTAATGGATTTGTCTGGCCTGGCCTCTGCTGCCCTCGGTTGCGCAAACAACCAGAGAGACTAACGATTTGTCCCACGGCTTCCTCCGTCGTGCTATGATCCCAAAGCCCGATAAAGCTCGCGTCGGCGCGGTGGACGGATCTTTTGGCTCGATGAGAACATGTCGCTGATGCATGTTCGACGGCAACTACCGTGTTTCGATCGCTGACCACGGTCGTAGCCACGTGTGTTTACAATTCGGGACAAAGGACGCGGGAGAATCGACCCTGATGGAAAATGATAGAAGCTAATCATCGGGAAGTGGAGAGATACTCGGAATCATTTCATTCTACGTTGTCGAAGCCTCCGAGTGCTGCTTCGGCTGTCTTCTGCATCCTCAATGTCCAGTGTCATGTTACATCGTTGAGACAGCAACGGTTTCGTCTTTAGGTGAATGAACATAGTAGAAAAACATGCCCGTGACAGACGAAAGAACTTGTTTGTGGCCCATACTCCTTGACGGAAACCAGTTTCCAGTGTGATCCCGATCGCGACCACCTCTTGTCTCACGGTCAAACACTCTCTTACAGCGTGTGGGGGTATGTTTGTGAGCATGAGCTATGCAAGGAGTCTCTCCTTCGTGGTGTATTCCATTCTCTCCATCAAATCTCCCTACACCACCTCCCTATCAACCCTCCCATCTCCACCCCCTCCGCCTCCCCAATCTCCTCAAGTCTAACATCAACCCTATACCCCCCACCCCTACCCTCCACCAAAACCAGCTTTCTCCTCTCCAACCCCTCCCAAGCATTCCTAGCCACCTCTTTGCCCCAAACCCTACCCACACCTCCTCCCATCACAACAGTTCCAGAAGCACTGGCCGCAATCTTTGCTTTGGAGGCTAGAGAAACGTATTCAGCGTGTGCGAGGGCAAAAGAAACGACTTCGGTGTCGTGGATGATGGTGAGGCGAGCAGCGGCAATGAGGAGGGAGAGTTGGAGCTGAGATAAAGAGGCCAGGGCTGCGAGTTTGGAATCTGGGGGTTGGAGTGCGGTGAGAGTATTTGCATCGGTGAGATGATGTAAAAGTTGCTCTGTTGAAGTTGAAGAGGCAGAGGTGGATAAAGTGGAGATGGCTAATAGCATACTCGTGTGGAATGCTCTCACGCTCTTGGAAAGATAATATAGATTGCGAAGATGGGTGTTGAATGCTTCGAGAGAGAAAACGTCGTTGAGCAATTCTCTCCACACCTTCTTGCCATCTTCGGTAATGCCATCTGCAGAGAAAGGCGTAAGTGCATTTTGGCAAACTTCTCTGTATGCAGAAAGATCCCTCGGAGCAGACAGATGTACATATCTGTGAGAGAACCTACTCTTCACTCTCTTTTCCAGCTGCTCGACTACATCAAAGCGTGTAGTGGTGCCCAAGACTGCAATAGGAGCTTTGCGGCTCTGAGCAATATCAAAAAGATTGTAAAGCAGAGTTTGGCGTGGATGTGTGGTAAAGAGGTCAAACTCCTCGAGTATGAAGATGACAGATTTGGTAATCTGATCGGAAGGTCTGCCCAATTCTTCCGGATGCGATAGTAGAGCCAGAAGAGTGGTAAGTGTATCTGCTGCATTCTGCGTTGCAAATTCGTCTTCGAGATCCATTACCTTGCCGAGCTGGTGCCAAATGTCTCGAAGGGCGATCTTGTCGTCTGTGTGGATGAAACCATTGAGCTTGACTACATGGAACAGGTCTGGGTTCTGTGAGTGCTGGTCTGCGAGGATGGAGTTTATGATCGCGGTTTTGCCGGTTCCTCGTGCGCCGATGATGAGCATGCTGTTACTTTCTCCTGCTACGATGGTTTGGTTTACCACAGAAGCAATCTTGTCGTGTTCGGAGGAGAGACCGACAAAGGGTGTATACGTTCGTTCTTGCAATTGGTCGAGTACTGCTGCCTGTATAACTTCAAGGTCCCCGGCGGAGATCGAGAGGTTCGCTGATGCGTTTGTCTCTATAGGCTTGACGTCTAGATCTATCGTTGCTTTTGTTCGTGGTTTCAGAGGACTGGAGATTGCTTTCCTAGGAGTGAACTGAGGTTGGCGGGTTCCATGTACGTCTAAGAGCATAGGACTCATAGCACGATGTTGCGGCTTTCTTGCTGAGGCGAGTTTGGATGGACTGACAGGGCCATCATCATCAGCAGTGTCCAGCTCCACGACAGGGTGTTTCCTCGGCCTTCCAGGTTTCCTCTTCTCAATGGCCGGCGGCGGTAGTACCTTGATGGGCGAAGGCTCCACGCTCGTTCGCCCTAGAACCTCTCTCCGACTCGCGTCCTGAACATCTCTCATCTGATCCTCCAGTGTACGTTTTGGTTTCCTTTTGGCAGCTCTTTCCAATTGCTCTTGCTCAAAAGTGTCCCGTAACTTCTGCGACAGGGTCTTGACTTTTGCGCTCTTTTCCAACTCTTGCAGTTCCGGCCTCGGTGCGGCGATGGGAGTTTGGCTCTTGATAGGAGAGGTCTGTGGTGACTGGGACTCGGCGATCTTTGCATTCAGACGGGCCATGAGACCGCCAATCTTGCTATGGCTCTTGGTTGCTGACATGGGTGCAGGTCGTGGTGTCGGCTTGGAGGGCGTCAAATTGAGGGACGAAGGGGTGACGACACTGGCCATGCGGATTGTATCGCGTGCTTCATGGTGGTCTCGTCGGGGAGTCCTTGAGGTGGCTGCTGGGTGTGCTGCTGTGGTGCGCTGGGGACTTTCTGGTATCGTCTCGAGCTTTCTGCGCTTTGCCGACCGTGGTGACTCCATTGTGTGTCCAGTTTGTCGTTCTGCTTTATGACATTTGGTCGGGTCGAGAATTGTGTTGATTTGTTGATGTTTTGTCCAAGTCGATCGTCATGGCTGCACGACCTCGTGGGGAACTTTTGCTGAAGCTCGCCGCAGTCCATTTCTTTTCACAAATCCGAACATTCAGGACAGAATTAATTTCAACACGTTTGTTCGAGGAAGGTATGAAGTGATGCAGCTACTGGCCTGTTGGCTCTTCAAACAACGGCTACTTTGCTCCATGCTATGCAGCACCACCCCAGCAACGCCATGAAATTCAATGCTCCGAAAATGCTAATACCTTGATGATTCCCTGCGATTTGCATCGCTCAGCCTCGCAAACCTCTCAGTCAAGCCTCCTTCTTCAGTCGCTGTCCTTTTCAGTGGGCTTCCCTGCGGTCTGCCATCTGGTCTCAGCAACTGCCGACTCGCACTTTTGCGCAGCGGACTTGCAGCATGGCTGTACACCCCTAAGCTGCCTCCATCTCCTCCTCTCTTCAAGGGACTCGCTGCTCGCTCGCGTGCCACAGGCCTTGGCTTTGTGCCTGGCGTATTGAAAATGTCCGTCGGCTCGTGTGTCGCGCCAAACGACGACATCGTGTTTGTGTTGAAGGAAGAAACTGTGCTGTAGCTTCCAAACGTAGGCTGAAGTGATGGAGTCGCAGCGCTTCTCGGCAGATTCTTAGTCGGCGAAGTGGCGTACAGGGCTCGAGGGTCGTCTGTAAGGTGGTTGACGTAGGCTGGGTTGGGGTTGACCTTAAATCCCTTGTTGATGACTGTATGTGGTGTGTAGACGTCTACCTCTCTCGTCTTGATTCGTGCTCCTCCAGGGCTTGTGGCCGTGTCTCTTGTCTGCGTACCCACTTCGCGCACTGGGCGGTTCATGTTGGGATGGACAAACTTGGTGTCGTACTCGTTCATGACTTCCTTGTGGATCAGAGTTGAGTCTTTTGCCTGTTGAACAAAGAACTTCTTGAAGAAGAGCAGCTGCACACTCAGGAGCGCTGCAAGGAGGATCGTGGTAGCGAAAGTGACAGAAGGGCGAGGATCGGCAGCGCTGGTGGGTAGGAACAGCCAGTACACGAGGACATGGCCGGGCGAGAAGAGGGCGAATAACTCAAGGTTGAAGGGCTTGGGATCCCAGACGCTGACCTCCCATACGTCGTTGTGCTGGTCGGGGTGTCGTCGCGAAAAGACATTGCTGGACGAGATGATGGACGAAAAGTATGTCAAGGGCGAGGCAGAGGGTGACGAGTCTACGCGCACTCGGCGAGCAGAAGGTGTGGATGGCGCTTGGTCGATGGAGGATTCAAAGAGGCGGTACTTGCGCGAGCGCGTGAATGTGTAGAAGGCATTGAACAGCGAGGCGAAGGCGAGGAAATGTGCGACGAACGAGACCTGAATCGAAGGAGAGAAGTCAGAAGAGATACAACAATAGGATGAGAGATGCTGGTTGGCATGCAGCAGAGAGGAAGAGCAAGCACTCACGACCCAATAGAACCAGCCGCTCTTTGACTCAAACTCGCCAAAGATGTCGTCGTTGGGATTCTTCTTCAGGGCGAACCTGGCGCATGCAAAGATCAAGTTTGTAGCGATGCCAACGGGCATGCCCCAGTCGCGTAGAGCTTCATCCAGAGCGCTTTCGTGCAATTCTTCAGCGATCCAGAGAAGAAGGTCGTAAGGGTTGAGGTAGGCCTTGATGCGGTCGGACAGGGGAGCTCGACGGATGATGGGCGGCATCTCGCAGTCGGCCACTCTCACATTGAGTTGACACAATAACCAAAGGGAATGCAATTGAAAGAAAGCGTTTGTTTGGAGAATCAAACAGTGACGTCGATTTGAGCGGAGTTCGCCGTTTCGACCGACAACTCGCAGCCGCATACAGCAGGAGCGACAGCAACATTCCTCGTCCAGAAGGAAACAACACATTATGGCTCTTCCACAATCCGCATACAAGGACCGACAGTTCCTTGCTGTTATTGGCGATGAGGTGATTCGTCTTCGATGCGCTTCCTGTATTCCTTTGCTGACATTCAACCTACAGGACTCGGTGACCGGAGTCTTGCTCGCTGGTGTCGGAGTATGACTACTCTATGAATACACTACTGGACGTACCTCTGACCTTGCCGTACAGCACGTTACCGACGCTCCAGACTCGCAAAAGAACTACCTCGTCGTTGACCACAAGACCGAGACCCATACCATCGAGGAGGCCTTTGACAGCTTCACCCAGGAACGCAAGGACATTGCCATTGTCCTCATCAACCAGCACGTACGGTCTTCCCTCTATTCGTCCCTTCATACGACTCTCTTTGATATAAGACTCATCCCACTCGCAGATTGCCGACAAGATCCGCAGCCGTGTCGATGCCTACACCCAAGCCTTCCCTTCGCTCCTCGAAATCCCCTCCAAGGACCACCCTTACGACCCCGAAAAGGACAGCGTCATGAAGCGCGTCAAGAAGTTGTTTGGAGAGTAAATTGCTGCTGTTTCATCACGTTCAACGATACCCCGAATCCATACTATCTTATCTGTTCATTCTACAATGCGAAAATGCTACACGCGCTTGAATCTCTCATCGTTCCATTATACATCGCTCGAATGCCTCGTTCCATGATACATGCTACAACCTCATATCCACATCTAAGCGACAACCTCGAAAGCACCACCTCTTCTGAAGACAACGGTAGCGGTCAAGCAAGTGATCTTCTCGTTGTCCTTGGTGTAGACGTCGGCGAGGACAGTGTACTTGCCCTATGAACAGACAGTCAGCATGCGCTTCTAGAGCAAAGGTTAAAGAGCAAACTTACGGGAGGAATCTCCTTGGGAAGATCAACATCCTTGGTCAACTCCATGGGGCCCTTCTTCAAAGGACACTCGAGGTCGACATTCTTGAGGTTCTCGCACAAGTCGGCCTCCTGGTTGATGATGCGGATCAAGCCGTACTTGACTTGCAAGTGCACCTTTGCGCCCTCCTCGACATCCTGCGACAGGACTCCGGAAGCCTTGATGGACAGAGTGACGCCACTGCAAACAAACATGAGCTTTCAATGATCGCGACAAGGACACAGACAGAAATACTCACGCAGAAGGAGGGTTGGGAGACAGATCAACCTTCTCAATCTCGAGAATGTTGTCGGTAGGGGCGGCGCAGAAGAGCAGAGGGTTGTCGCCTGGAACGGGGAACTCTTCTTCGAGAGCGTGTTGCGAGTCGCCGCCCATGAAGCTGAGGCTGCGCGCCGATGCGCTGGCAGAGAGGAGAGCGACGCTGAAAAGACTGAGAAGCTTCATCTTGAATGTGACTGGATATGTGTTATGGTAAAGAAAGAGAGAAAGCGACTCTTTGATGGTACCTGGAGCAGACGTGACAGGGCTCGGGTTGTGTCACTGGACGGCCGCCGTTGGACGATGATGCTACGGCTGGACGCACGTGCCGTCTTGTGGCGCTTGATGTGGTTGCCTTGGCACCGACTCTCCGCATTCGTCTTTCCCCCACGCCGCTCTTTTCTCCGATGAGCTTCTGGCCTGCTTTGACAGCTTGACAAGCTGTCAGATCAAGAGTCTACTTAAGTGCTACTTCTACTAAGCCTTTCACAGCCATGTTATGAGCTGGCAGGAGAGGGCATTGGTGATGGTATCCGTTCGATTGGCTCCGGGCAGACTGTCACGAACAGGGAGTATCTTGGTTCAAGTTACTTGAGTGCATGTTCCTGCAGCACTGGCTATCTTCAGACTAATATACAGGCATGTCCATCATCATTCATGTCGTCAGACAATCCCCTACTTATCAGCAGGATCCAGAGGCTTCTGTCCCATCTTCTCGACATTCTTCTTCTTCTCGGACGCAGGCGCATTGGGGTCTTGCTTGAAAGCCTCCTGCATACTGCTATCCTCTCCTCTGCCTTGAGTAGCTGACCCAGATGGGTTGCTGACCGGTGTCTGAAGACTGGCATTGTCGGGGGATCCGGCTTTCGCATCGGTGGCTCGCGACTGGTTGACGTTGTTGGACTCTGGGCTCGAGCTGACGGGGTTGCCGACGTTGGATGCTGTGCCAGGGCTGGCTTGTCCTGCTGTCGAGTCCATGTTCTGCTTGTTGGCGTAGCTGCGCACGACTTGGAAATGCGTCAGTGTCTGCTCGAGTTGTCTTGGGCTCGTTCGAGACTTACAGGTTGTAGGACGCAGAGGTCGCGAAATGCTGATGCGGCTGCTGCGCATGATGGAGCTTCTCATAATTGACATGTTGTTGGTTTCTGAGATCTGTTCTGATTGTTTGGGAGAGAAATTGAGTGTGAAATGTCAAAGGGAGGCATGCAGGTACGTATTGAGGCTCTTTAGTACCCCGATGGTCATGACGTGTACATGATGTCGAGCATCCTCTCATCATCCATTTTGGCCCTTTTCAACTTCAACCTCATTTGCATCTGAGCAAGGCAATGTTTAAATGATTACTGGCATGGTTTTCTGGCAGCTGGGTATCTGCAACAGAATGTAGGTTGTGGTAAAGGGAGTTGAAGTAAGAGCTTGGTCAATCTGGTTGAGGCAACTCCCACTGGCACGAATTCGTGTAACCTCAATCATGCTGCACTTCATTTATGTTCCACATTGCGCGTTGGGATGCATATGCATGAACGCGTCGCGTCTGCCTTGACTGGTCAATTTTCCTCACTACTCACGTTCTTCTACGTTTTCCCTGGCGGGATCAATCGTTTCTTAGAGCGAGTCCTACACAATCTGAGTGTATCGAGCCATCCAGCTCGAGGACAACCGCTCTGCCCCTGAGTCCAACCTATTCACGCCCCTCTTGTTGACAAGACGAGCGCGTGCTGTTTCGCCAGACATGCCTTCCTTCACCGATCCTTCCGGCTCGCCAGGACCCATCACCCGCGAGATGCTCTTCGACCTCATGGTTTTGGCTCGCGACACCTCCTTTCCCGATGCCCATATCCGCGCCATCTGCGACACTGTCACTCAGGAGAACGTCGGAGACTCTGTTGAGCTGTTGCGCCGCCTCCATGCCAGTCAGGAGACTGCTCTGGTGCTTGCTGCTCCGCCTTCGCCTGTTCAGTCGGTCGCCAGTTTCCGAAGCAAGCCTCAAACTCGTTCATTCCCTAATGCATCTTCTGAGGCCGGCGCGACGTTGTGCCCTGACACCTTCTACAAGCTATGCAAAGACGACCGTCTCAAACTACAGCGCCTCAGCGCCTTCTGCCCCTCTACTCTGGCTTTCCAAAGATGCCCACACAGTGACAGATGCCAACTGGTCCACATCTGCTGGGTATGTTCACCTTTCCCCTGAAGGAAACACCCGCTAATACTCTTTTAGGAGGGACAGTGCAAGCGTGGCGGCACTTGCATGTTCTCCCACCAGGCAATTCCTACGTGCGACTCGGTATTGAATAGCACACGCTGCTCCCGCGCCAGAAAACTTGTGGCTGGCAAGAGTAGAGCCTGTCCACGCAACCACGACTACAAGGTCCGACTTTTCATGGGCGCCATGCGTGTTCCTCACGAGCTTGGCTTCTATGGCCTCAGCGAAGCTCGCGCCCAAGCCCACATTGCCCCTTTTACTGAGGCCGGCATTACCCTCTTCACTGAGCCCGACATTACCCCTTTTACCGAGCCCGACGTTACTCTTTCTCCTGAGCCCGATGTCATGGCGGATAGGATGATGTCCGATGTGGAAGACCAACCCAGTGTGTACGAGGAGGTTGAGGCTATTGCTGAGGTCGAGGAGCGCGATTCGGGTGATGGTGGCCGCGTGCAAACCCCAGAAGCTGACAAACTCCCCGACATCGATCTGATCATGTTCTCCTGAAGTTCGTTAGCTTCCCCTGACGTAGTTCGAGGCTCAGGTCGCATGCAGTCTCAATTGCCCCAGGAGCCGTCACAAGCTGGTATTCGACTCATCTCCTACGGAAAGATGTCGTGAGAAGTCAGGTGTGGTAATGCACAGTCACGTTCCTAAACCACGTTGTGGCCATAGAGATGAGTCGAGTTCGTCCTTCTCCGTGGATCTCCCTTCCCTTTGCAAGAGTATGATGCATTTTCACCCACAGTCTCTTAAGGTCTTTAGCACTTGGAGAAGGTGAAGGAATGGTATCAATACAGAATCAATGATGGTTTCACTTAGTATGCTCTCAGTTCATTTCTGCTCTAATCACTTCTTCGAACTGTTTACTTCATCTTTGCGCTCTCATACGCCGCCGCATGGTATTTTAATCGAGTCTCTGTGTCTCTTACTTCTTGTCGCTCTCCATCATACATCTTCCCTTTTCTTCTTCTCAAACACTCTACTACAATCGCGCATCATGGTAGCCGTTCAAGCACCACCCGCTCAAGATCCTCTTGACTCCCTCGACCACAAGCGCCTTCCCGAACTTCAGTATCTCAGCACCTTCTGCCCATCCAGTCTTAACTCGAAACCCTGCCCTCATGGCTCCAAATGCACACTCAAGCGACTTTGTCACGTACGTGTCTCTCATTCCCATCACCACTTTCGATACTATTGAAATTCAAGGTTCTCTGCAAATTCCGCTGCAATACTGGAAACTGCGATGGTCATCACGACGTTGCACCTATGTGCGACCAATTCCTTACTGATAAAGGTTGCAAGCACCGTAAGGAGGATGATCACCCTTGGTTTGCGAGAAGTCATGATTTCGAGCTGAGACACTGTATGGATGTTATGATTAAGCCTCACTCTTTGGGTCTTTATGGCGTTCAGCACTACTGAGCATAGAATCTCTCGATAACACACAGGCGGGATTGTGGCTATCGAAATGCACGGGTCTTTTCAAATGGTAGCGATGTCCGCAGAGAGTCTACAAACCTATAACTCTCAGTGGATATCTCCTTTCCACCAACGGAACTGTGCATTTCCACAACTACATATGCACGAGACATCGCATGAGGGAGCTGGAACATTGCAAGAAAGGGACTGGTGTATTCGGTTTTAAGTCTAGCAGCAATACGTCACGGCCAAAAGACATGACAATTTAGAACCGGGATGAGACTGGTATCTCTGATTCACTGAAGCAGTTTCGCAACAATCTCTTCGGCACTCTCATCCTTCACACCCAATAACTCTGCATCCGACTCTTCCCTCGTCGTAGCAACCATACCCCTACCCTGTCCAACATCATACAACGTCGCCACCGCCAACTTCAACCTCCACATCCCAGCTTCAATTTCAAAATCCTCTTTTCCACTTTGAATCAAATCATTACTTTTCTGTCTCTCCACCTTCCACTGTTCTCCTGTAGCCTTTTCAAATGCAGCTAGTAATTCGTTTTGAGTTGTGCAAATGCTTTGGACTTTGAGGAAGCGGTTTGCCGTTGCTGAAGGGTTGAGAAGGGTACCGACGACTGCTTGACCGATGCCGGATAGTGTTGTGCCGGTGAAGGGTTCCGTGCCCGAGTCGTAGATGACTGCGTTGTGGTTTTGTACGTCGAAGCCCATCATGGGGAATTTCTTCATTGCCTGTTGCCCTCCACGTCAGATTCTCTCCTGATGAAATGCATAAAATCTTCCTGTACTAGGCTTTGACCGAAGAAATAATGTTGACTCACCCAATCAATAGGATTTCCAGTACTCAGCCCCGTCCACGTAAACCCCTGCACTTCCTGTGCCTTCCTCGCCGCATAATCCCATCCTTCCCTTCTTGCAGCATGAATAGCACCGAACTCGGCAAACCCCTTGGTCGTAGGCCCCCATCCAAAATCATCAATGATGAATCTAGAAACACCTGCCGCTACAGCTGCATCGATGAATGTCTTTTGCAGGGAGATGCCACCGGGACCCACCACACAGATAACGGCATCTTGGTTTGTGAAGGCGCTGGTTAGGGATGGGAGGGTGTAGTCTATGCGGAGGGTGGGTATGGATGGCGGGTGAAGGGTTGTGGATGTTGTGCGGGTGATTATTGTAAGGTTGAAATTTGCGGCGAGGAGGGCGGATGTTATGGGGGTGCCGAAGTTGCCTGAGGCCTATGATTCCGATTTGGTCAGTGGTAGGATATGAGAGGACAGAGGATGAAAATTACTCCTAGGATTGCGACGTTCTTGATGGTAGACATGGTGAACAATAGTTGAGTGGTGTGCGTTGGATGGTCGACTTGGTGTCAAACAATACTTATATGATATCTGGCGTCAAGGTGATACTTGCAGGAGCGTTAAGGTGATACTTATAGGAGAATGGGGAAATAATGATTGATTACCGTCAAACAAAGTGGGGCAGAAATCCTTCGCGTGTTTGCACTGATAGATTGTGATGTAGGCAGCAACTATGGCCATGACTGACCTGCGCTTTGTATGAATCAGATCCTGTAACGCAGCCGGCTATAGCAAAGGAAGGCCGATGTTTACGAACGTTGAGACTGATGGTATGCACCGACTCCAGGGTCCTGGGTCAAAAAGTTGGTGTTTCGATGTTTTGCGAGAGCGGGGCAGGTGCGTCTCCCTGACAACGAAGCTGTGGCGCCTGCGGTGTCCCAAGGTGATTCTCGGTGGTATATCCACCGGCAGTGGAAGATGGATATCTCATCCATAATGGATATACATATGACTGGTTTGTGAAGTAACTTGTTAGGTTAACCTCCTCGACAGACCCGGAGATGATAGAATGCGGCGCTGAAGCAGCGAAGCACTTTGCTTTCGACGAAGGATACATCAATCTCAATCATGGTCAGCTGAACCTCCAACGACCTGCACGATCTCCTGAGCTGTGACAATTGACTCGGTCAGGCTCCTACGGTACATATCCCCTCGAAATCAGATCAGTACACCGCGAGTATCAGGAACGAGCAGAGGCAAGACCAGATACCTTCGTGCGATACGAGTTTCGTACCCACTTGCTCAGCGAAGCAAGACAGGCTATTGCAGACTATGTGCATGCCCCTGTGGAGACCTGCGTCCTGGTGCCCAATGCGAGCACTGGCATTGATACCGTGCTGCGAAACATAATTTTCGACCCATCTGATGCTGTGATATGCTTCCCAACAATTTATCCGGCTTTCATGAACACCCTGGAATACCTGACAGAAAGAAATGAGTTCAGCATCTACAGGATTGAGCACATTCTTCCACTCTCGGACGACGAGATCTGCTCAGACTTCGAAAGCATGCTGGAAACAATCCTGAAAGATGGCAAGAAAGCTAAGCTCTCGATCTTTGATACCATCACCTCCTTGCCAGCCGTTCGTATGCCCTTCAAACGCCTCACCGAGATCTGCCGAGCTCATGGCATTTTATCGTGTATCGACGGTGCCCATGCAGTAGGTCAACTTCCCCTCAACCTCGTTGAACTTGATCCAGACTTCTTCGTCAGCAACTGTCACAAATGGTTGTTTACTCCTCGAGGTTGTGCAGTTTTGTACGTCCCGGTCAGAAACCAACATCTCATTCGCTCCACCCTCCCAACTGGTTTCAACTTCCTGAAAAAGGACCAGGCCACTCAGACCAACAAGTTTGTCGCCAATTTTGCAGCTGTAGCTACCAGTGACGATACGCCGTATCTCTGTATCCCCGCAGCGTTGGAGTGGCGCAAGCGTATCACTTGGGGCGACAAGACTGGCGAAGAAGCAATCATCGGCTACAACAACGATCTCGCACGGAGAGGCGGTCGACTGGTGGCGGAGATACTAGGCACAGAAGTCTTGGAAAATGAAGAGCTGACGCTTGGAGATTGTGCCATGACGAATGTGCGCCTACCTTTCAATCCAGAAGGAAGGCTCATTCGAGACCTTGCAGACCGGATCAACAAAACGATGAACCTGAAGAACATTGCGGTCAACGCGTATGCATATGAAGGAAAGTTTTGGGTGAGATTGAGTGCTCAAGTGTATCTCGAGATGGAGCACTTCGAAGTTGCAGGACTTGCGCTCAAGAAGATATTCTCCAGGCACATCGAGAGAAGTTGAGATACCAAAATGTTCATATGCAACGTCCAGGCCGAGTTCAGTCTTTCCTGCCTGTGTCGAGTAGCTGCAGTCCATTCTTGCAGATTTAAGCTGTATCTCATCTATGACCACCCGTCACGAAAAATTATTGCTGGTCTGAAGTCGACATCGGGGCTGTGCCATCGGTCTGGAGTCTGAGAAAGTGCTCGCTTTTGGAAGTGCATCACTCAATTGTTGTGACAATGCTGAAACTCGAATTGCTGCCTGGTGTCATTGTTGTTGTTTCACAAGGAGTCGGGACGCAGCCTGCGACAAAGACTGCGGAGAAGAAGCCGAAATTAACCCTCATTTAGCCGATGGTTCAGTCACTCCCAATTCTCAGGCATTACCTCCATCTCAAACACATGAATCGAATCCATTTCAGGAATTATAATGTCAATGGAATCACTACCACTGGAGCTCTGGAACGATATCATTTCGCTTTTCGTGGAGAATCAAAAACAAATCGCCAAGTACGCCACAATATCTCGAGCATGGCAAAGAACAATAGAAGACCTTACATTTTCGAAACTGTCCTTGACCAACGATGAACTACACCTTTTCGAATCGACTGTCCTCAAATCAACATACCAACATCGTCGCGCAGCTGTCAAGCGTATAGACTATAGTATCAATCTGCCTAACTACGACGATCACGCGTGCGGACGCTTCGAGAGACAGGTCGACAGGCATATCAACAACCAAGCATTTGGCAAAGCGATTGCTAAATTGTTTGTCGCATTGAAGACTATTGATGCTGGAGATGGCTCAAGGCCAATTGATCTGCATATCTTACACTTTAATGCTGCAATGGATGTCGACCGCCGAGGCGGAGAGAGATTGAGAGCAGATGAATTAGCCAGATCGATAGGCAAACGACACGATCTCTTCGAACTTCGCTATCGGGACTCCTACCTCCAGCTGCTTGATCCTGAGAGTCTGCCTCGACTACACAACGTGGTCTCATTGACTATCGATGGCAACACTGCACGCAAGCTGGCGCCAGCAACGATTGTTGGGCTCATGTCGAGGCTACCTAATGTGGCCACCGTGAATTCTACTTTCTGGGACAGAGAGAGGAGACGACCGGATCAGCGAAGGCAATTGCGTTCACAACTTTCTGAGCAGCTGATATCTCTCACCGGACCCGAGCGTCTTCGAAACTTCATCTTGACTTTGATCAACAGAGAGCCAGGTACGTATGCGAGGGTACAGCCATCCCGTATGCTAGATTTTGCAACCGTTGCCCCATTCCTTCGAGAGCGTACAGCGAAGTCGTCGCTATCAAAAGGCATAATAATCTCTTAGACCGAAGTGTATCCAAAGAGAGCCCAGAACACATCGAATCTCCATGGATACTATCGTGTTTGTCGAGAGTTTTGTGCATTTTTATAGTCCTACGCGTTACGGAATTTCGCACACGGGGAGGAGATACCACAAGCCAACCCCCACCTGATGGCGTTTCGACCTCTCGGTTCAAACCCAATTCTACCGATTGCACTGCAGTGCTGTCGCTAGTAATAGCGAAACCATTGCTCCTTTATGAGGTCTAAAAGGATCTCGTTAGACGATGACTCGATACTGGACGGCACTCTGCAATGCATCAGGTGGAGATATTGTGCCTACTACGCTCTTGCAGTGTACTCTTCCTCATAGAAACATGCTAACTGTACCCTTACTTTGCAGGTAACAGCAAGTTTGTCGACTCGGATATTCGCGGCAGTGTGTATCCTCCACATGTTGACGATCTTTCCACTGCGCTGCGGCTGTTTTCACAAGCAGCGCCATGTTTGACTGACCTCGTTTTGAATGGTCCAATATCTGTTAGTCCTGATCTTTTTGGACCGCTAGACGAGAAGCAGCATTGGCAGAAACTGGAAGAATTTGTTATAGAGCTGAGTGCAGTCAGACCTGACGGCGGTTGGTATATTGAGCGAGACTTCCAACGTGATACTGAGTCTTCTGATGAGGAAGATGATGAAGTGGAAGAAGATCAAACCGGAGATGAAGACAGTCATCACGCCCGCAGTGAGACCTCCTCATCAAGCTACGACTCTAGCGATTCATTCTTCGCTATGGACCAACTTCCACCAGATGGGTACGGCCATGACGATGAGAAACGAGACGAACGTCTCAACGGCGACGCGCCATCCACCTCCAACTTCCGCACGAAACCAAATCCCGAGCTCGAAGCCTTGTTCCTGGCGGCCGCGAGCGCAGCTTCCCGAATGCCCGCATTGAGATACATGTGTGCCAGACTCAAGATTGGTGCCAGCGGGAGAACCGGACATCACCACCAGTACCTAGGTTTCGAGTACCTGGCTGCAGGCGTAGAATTCTCTCATGAACTTGATGCTAGCAAAATTGGCCGCCTGTACTGGGATGTTCCACGCAATTGGCGCATGAGCGAGGAATTGGAGTTACAATGGCTGTCGCTGTTGGGTGATGATGGCAGCGTGAAGTACGACGAGTGGTAGTGATAGACGATGAACTGGGCTAGGAGGAAAACAATAACGTCTATCAACAATCTGTAACCATGTCCTCCAACTTGGCCCGCCATACCTTACCCGAGAGGAGCCTGGGTACGGTTTCTACAAAGACCACACCGCCACGTAACTGTTTGTGATCTGATAGACGCTGCTTAACATAGTCTTCTATATCCTCTGCTGTCTTCGTGCAGCTCTCAACACCAGGGCGAAGTGCAACAAAAGCGCGTGGAACTTCTGTATCCTGGGCTTTGACTCCAGCCACAGCTGCATCGGCGACAGATGGGTGTTCAGACAAAATTGCGTCTAGTTCGGCAGGAGCGACTTTTAAGCCGTTGTAGTTGATGATTTCCTGGAGATTGTTATTCAGTATGGATTTGCAGATGGAAGTGAGGAGACAAACTTACCTTTGTGCGGCCAACTACGTAGAGAAGGTCATTATTGTTTCCGAATTGCATTACATCGCCTGTGCGGTACCAGCCATCTTTGGTGAACCCCGCTGTATTTGCCTCAGGGTTGTGATGGTAGCCCTTAGTAACTAAAGGTCCCTTGAGTAGTGCCTCGCCAGGCTCACCAACAGGGACATCTTTGTCGTTCTCGTCGACCAGTCTGTCATGCTCAATCAGTCGAAACCTCGTGTTAGAAGATGAAATCCAACCTACCGCATTAACATGTTAGGGAGCAGTGCGCCTACACTCCCCGTTGTGTCCCTTCCAGCAGGAGAAACATGAGTGACTGCACCAGTGGTTTCGCTTGCACCCCAGGTCTGGCTTAGCAGTGTCCTATCCTCTCCCTCGCCACCAAACTTCGTACAATGATAGACCTCCTTGTTCAACGGAGTGGCTCCAGAATAGGCAATCCTCAATGATTTCAACTGATCAGTAACCGCAGGGTGTCTCGCCAATCCGAGATAAATCTTAGGCAGACTGAAAAATGTGGTAATCTTATACTGCACATTGTACCTCAAGAAAGCGCCAAAGTCGAAAGAGGACATCCAGTATACAATTCCTCCATCGTAAAAGGCATTGACAAAGTATCCTTGTACACCAGAGACGTGTGCTGTGGGAAGGTGTGCCAGAGTGCGTACTTCAAAGGGTTTGCCTGCTGCTGCCCATCCTTTCCAGATAGGTCTGTTAATGTAGGCTGGCAGAAAGGCTTCTGCCACCATACTTTGGTGCGAGATCATGACGCCTTTGGGAAGTCCTGTGGTTCCAGACGAGTAGAGCATGCAAATCTTGCTATGTTCGAGTTCATTGGCGTTGGTGATTTGTCTCCATTGCAGCTCTTGATCAAAGCTACAACGAACACTGCCATCAAAACTTTCCAACTTGATCTCTGGCGTGGACTCAAAAACAAGGATATTGCGCTTCGGCAATCCGACGATATCTGCAGCTGCTTCTGCGAGATGTTTGACATCCGCACTGCAGATAATAGCCATGGCCGGTCCGTCTTGCATCTGTCTTACGAGCTCCTCGACTGTAGCACCTGGACTTGCTGCAGAGTAGACACCTTCAGCGGCGATGACACCGAAGAAGAGGCAGGCAAGTGCATGTTGGCCAGTAGAGACGGTAGCTACTACATCTTCGCCGGGTCCATTCTGCCCAATACCATACTCGTTGCGGAGGAAATGCGCGATTTGACGAGTGAGAATGCGCGCTTGCGACTTTGTGATGACCTTAGTGGGATCGTTGGCTTCTGCATACAACTGCGTGTCTTCTTTTGCTGCGCAGTGTTCAGACTCTGGAAGTACAAAATCAGCTTCAGATGCCTTATGATAGACAAATGCAGTGTTTTACCGAACAGAAACGTCAAAAGGTCCACATTCGGGATCTCAGTCACGTTCTCCTGATTGTATATCATGTTGACGTTTGTCAGTGCTGCGAACGGCTACGAAGCAATGGATTTGGAGTTTCAGAAGGCATACAAGGAGCCGTTCTATCAGATAGGCTTATGCTTGACTCAGGTCATGCTTGTTAATCAGGCCTCATCTCTTTCCACTTGGCAAACATCTCATTTCCTGCCACATATGGATTTACCTTTCATGCTCATTTACTATACGGAGGATGCCGGCCACGAAGTTACCTCGTTCCGGTGTGCGTTCCGAGATCAGCAAGCTTTCTCCCGAAGTGTTTCTGCCGCTCTGATTCTGGGAGTAGCAGGGTCAAGGAATCCGGCGTTGGCCGAACCAAATACTTCTTTAATGAGTTGGCACAGAGATCAGGGTTCGTATATGAGGTTTCGCCATTTTGATCTGCAGTTGTGGCTGTGGTATAGATTGGAACTGTCTGGAGTGTGGAGTAATACCTTCTTATATATGATGCACTTTAACTCGTCCGAACTCAACCGGACTTTGGAGACAACCACTCCGAACCAAGGATGCGCTACTATATCACTGATGATCCCCTACCTAAGTTAGTGTTTGCGCGAGACACTCGAATTGTCTGCATGCAGGTGAGTTAGACCAGTCTGAGTGTGAAACCAGCTATATTAACTCTGATGAATTTGAACATGAAGTAGCGGGTCGAAAACCGGACACAGCTCCCCGAGCTGACGCTCTGTTATTCGACACTGTAGATGGCGGGAAGAATGAGACAAGGGCTAAAGGTATCGCAAGCCTGAGAAAGACGATCACAGCTGGTACAGTAGTCTTCGGTCTTGGATTGGAAATGACAATCTTTCGAGTCGCTTGATAGCAGATAAGTGGATTTGTGCAAAGACAGGGAGGTAAATCAAGGGTGCATCGAGACACATAGTTAAAGGCATAAGTTCGAGTTGTGCTTGTATACAAATTATGGAAGTCGACAACCTAGATAGTGAACGCAATCCTGTTGAAATTGCTCAAAGAATTTCCTACGACGAAGCAGCAGGGGCGGCAGCAGACTGAATGATGACATCGGCTGCCTTCTCACTGACCATGTAGATGGGAAGAGCGATGTACATGCCAGGAATCTTGGGGAAGATGGAAGCATCCACAACACGCAGACCGTCAACACCACGAACACGGAACTGGCTGTCGAGAACAGCCATTGGGTCATCATCAGCACCAATAGGAGCAGTGCAAGAAGCGTGGTGACCCCATGCCTCATCCTTGATGAACTGCTTCAAGTCCTCCTCGGAAGTGAGGTCGGCGGGAGGCCAGACACGGTTGAACTTGCCATCGAGGGGAATAAGATCGTTGAAGGCCTTGATACCGTGCTGAACGCCTTCGTAGATGGCTTGAAGGTCCTTTTCACCACCAACGCCCTCACCGAGAGAGCGGAAAACAATCTTGGGAGTATCACGAGGGTTTGCGCTTGTTAGGTTGACGGTACCGGCGTTGTTGCGAGAGTGGGCCTTGAGGGTGAGCCAAGTCCAAATGCTGAGATCCTGAGTGGCGTGAGCAGAGTAACCAGGGAAGTAACCGTTGAAGTAAGCAGGGACACCACCAAGGAAAAGATCAGGATCGCTCTCAGAGACGGACGAGTGGTGAAGAAATCCAAAGGCAATACCGTTGGTAGTGTAGCCTCCCTTGAGAGCGCCAACATTGTTCTTCCAGTTCTTGTAGCAAGGATCATCGCCCTCGAGGAATGTGCACTTCTTGAGAAGAGAAAATTCAGAAGGAGCCTTGCCGACGACACCGACCTCGTATCTGTCCTGCATGTTACCACCAACACCTGGAAGGTCCTTGATGACCTCGATGCCGTGAGAGTTGAGTTCTTGAGCGGGTCCAATACCAGAAAGCTTCAAAATCTGAGGAGTGTTGAAAGCACCACCAGAGACAATAACTTCACGGCTAGCATGGACGGTGCCAGCAATACCGCCATCATCAGTGCCGGAACGAGGATCAGCGCGGTACAGGCTCTGACCGAAAAGGTAGTCAACGCCAGTTGCCTTAGGCTTGGTGTTGGAGGTGTCGAAGTTGACCTTGGTGACAAGGGTGTTGAGGGCAATGTCGAGTTGATACTTCTTAGAACCATCCTTGTTGGTCGCTCCGGCAACCTGGAGCACGAAATCGCGAGGAGAGCTACGCACGTAGTCTCCGTCCATGGACAATGGGATCTGATAGATGAGCTCATCATTGTCGCGAGACTTGCTGGGGTTGTTGATGTCGAGGGTCAGAATCTGAGTACACAATCAGTCATAGTCCAGCATATCGAAGGTATTGAATGTAAATACCTCAGCAAGACCGGTGACGGTGTGCAAAAGACCGCCAATCAAGCCTCTACCCATGGCAGTGGCAGCAGCAGTGACGAGCGACAGGACCTTCAAGTCTTCGGCGATGAGAAGGACGGGAGTAACGCGAGTCTCCAACCAACCACTATACCCGTGGCCCACGATGCTGCTGGGCAAGTAACGGTTGCGCTCGAGCTTCTGAAAGTACTTGCGCATGTTACTAGCAATCCAAGATTGGTCACCAGTCAGAGTGGCAATGTCGTTCCAGTCCTGTTCGGTAGGAAGAATAGTGACCAAGGCGTTGTGCTGAGCGCACCCACCAAGAGCTCCGGTTCTGGGATACAGGATACCCTTCCTTACGGAACCTTCGGGAGGGTTTAGACCAGAGTAGTACTCACCCGATGGAGTGAGATAAGTCATCTTGGAGTCACGCTTGGCCTGCGCCTCATCGGCGTAGTGGTCGACGAAGAAATCCCATTGAATAGGGTGATATGTGCTGGCGTATGGGTGCAAAGCTGGAACTTGGACTTGTCTGTCGGTACCATGATCCTCGCCTGCATCAATGAGCAAGACGCTGTGGCCAGCAAGAGCAAGACGAGCTGCAAGAGGAGAACCACCAGGACCAGATCCCACGACGATGTATTCATAGGTTGAGTTGGCTACAGGCCCTGCAGTAGGATAGTTGTATCCATTAGGAGGGAATTGAGGGTCGTTGGACAGCTTTGGCCATGTCCACTCGAACCTGTCTCTTGTAAGTACACACACCTAGAGTTGAGTGCTTGACCTTCCACTTACGCATTAGCACCTGCTGCACACACAGCGATGGTGCTGATGACCCTCATTATTGTATATTACGATATAAGAAAGATACGACAAATAGAAGCGTGTAGAGGAATAAGCGATGAGACAACTCGTAATGGCGAGTCAAGGCAAAGGAAAAGCAGGCGCGAGGATTCCAGTGGGTGAAAAAGGATTGAATGACTGGGAAATGCCCTCGTGGATAGAAAGGAGACAAGAAAGTGCAGAGAGAAACCTACAAGATAACATAATACTACAAGAAGTACTCAGAGCTCACGAGCAGTGGCGGCTCAGATTGCGGTCAGAACGTGTCTGGAATACGGCACGCCTATTCGGCCCATATTGATCCAAAGCCAATCACTGACTGGGAATATGGCTGATCTTAATCGATGAAAGGAGGTGATATATACATTCGCAAACACCATTTGATTGAATCTGTGGCCACGAAGAAAACACCAGGCAAGCAAAATTGATGATGGTGGTGATGGATTGAGTGGGGTCTCGCGGCTAGTTGCCGTCTATATTCAGTGCCGATCATTTGCCGGGTTTAACGTCGGGTCGACTTGGATTGATTAACCACAACCTTACTGTCTCAAACTCTCGGTCATTGCTCCATCCTACGAGAGATGAGTCATGCATGTATCTGTACCCCAACTTGCAAAAGATGCGCGCTGCTCGTTCTACTCTGTCGAGAATTCTGACTCAGTGATACCGGGCGCGCCTATCCCAGCATTTGAACCTGCATTCTGATGACCTCGGCGTTGGGCATCGCCGCCGCACTGATACACTACCATGGCTACTAATAATCCTGATGTTATCGGCGGGCGGGTTGTCACAAGCTCACATGGTAATAACTATATTCTTGACGCCTGCCGACCCAAATGACTCATTATCGATGTTATAATCAGATCACCGGGATTTGAATAGTGCCTCCCCTGCCACGGTCAGGAGTCCTCGTGTAGATGTGGAAGAATGATTGAAGTCATGATGTCATGTTGCTATTCCGACAGCTTTGATATGGCTGCGAGGTGTACCAAGAAAGTGCTTGCGATGGATAACTTTTAGTTGAGTGTGCCACAACCAATTTGACCATGGATTCTCTATAGCAATCTCTTGGTTAGACGCTTGCTTGTTCGCACAGCATGTGTGTGAGAGAGTTCCAGGAGACAACCATCCACCCTCAACATTTGAAAATCGACAAAGGAAAGATGTTGTGGACTCTTCTTCATATCTCGGATCTTTGATGCCTCGGCGTGTTGGACATCTCCATTGTCGTTTGGCGCGATCCCAGCTCTTGAAGAAGTCATTGGGCGTGCCTCTCTGTTGAGCCCTACTCCATAACGAACTTGTGTATTTCAAATCGGGTCTCATCATCTGTTGTTCTTTCCAAGATCCACTAGTGGTATGAAATCTTCCTCGTCGCCGTGCCTTGGAACTCCGACTGGTTTCGCACTGACAATGGTCGTGATCTTACTTTGCCCCAGCGAGCTATTTGTTAAGACTGAATTGCTCGAAGCTTGGTGGCCAGTAGGTCTGGAGTTGGCTCTAGTGGTACCAAGTGAAGAAGCGCCGAGGGATACGAAGAGGGCTCGAACTGATGGTAGACATGCGCAGATGATACCAACGTGGATCTCGACAGTGCTCCACCAAGCTGCGTCACTATAGTCCCCTGGGAATAGTTGTCAGGTACACGTAATATGGAGTGCTTGATCAAGCTGCTTACATGTGATATTCTGAGAGTTGGCAAACACAATCAATGAGTGTAGGCGAACAACGCTGACGAACGTAACGCTATCGGCAGACCATCAGTCGTGTTCCACGTTCTCAGAATTAGGGTGACTTACAAGATACCGAGGGAGAACATGACCATGACCATCAACTTCTTCTTCAAGGTGGTCTGTAGCGCGTAGAGCTCTTTCAAAGGGAGTATGAGGATGATGAGATCAATGACGATATTGAAGATAGCGCTCATCCATCCTTGGATGTGGATGTTGTTGCATGAGCCAGGGTAGTTGTCGTCAAGTTGTTTCCACGAATAAGAAATTGGACTGCATTGAAAAGTAGTGGCCAAGACAAATGGAACGCCATAGGCTACGCAGATTCCCATGACGACGTAGATGATCCGGCGAAAGTTTTTCTGAGGAAATACACGGAGGAAGAAAGCAAGTATCGAAATCTTGGTCGCTGTGAGTGAGGCAAAGTAGAAAATCTCTCCCAGATAGTAGTACTACACCATGTTAGTTCGGATATCACAGCGTTTGTAACCACGTTTGCGTACGAAAAGAACATTCTCAATATTCGGCAAGGGTAAGGTCCACATGTCTTTTCCAAGACCGTTCTTAGACACTATGAGAGCAATGTTAGTCTGATCAAATAGGTAGAATAGACGTGTTGATCGACTTACGGAGAACAGAGAATACTGTTGGAGGTGTACCTAGAGCTACAGCGACACAAATGGCATAGTCATCCCAGCCCATTGGACGCCCACTGGCTGGCAAGCCAGAGCAGAGTCGAAGTATGAATATCACTAGAGCGAGGGCACCACCGATGACACCAACGAGAAGTGGTTTCGTTGTCTCATTGCGTACTGGCGCACCACACATTGTCGAGGATACATTCTTGGTCACTGAGAGAAACAAATCAGCGATATAGCTCGAGATTGATATGTACAGCTTTCATTGCGTACCTAAGCCTTCGTAAGTGGTACAAGATTCCAGAACGCATACTGTCAAGTTGGCGTTGAGCGGAACATTAGTACATAGACAGTTGATGTCGGTCTGAGTACAATCAGATTGAGGGATTAGCTTTGCGAGACAGCCCAACTGGTAGTGAGCGTTGTCAGATACATGAAATTCTAAGGATCCGAATATTGTACTCACTGTGCATTTGGGGTATGACGCTTGCGCCATCATCAAAGCAGATGAGGCATCAGAGACAGCATAAGTTGTTGCCGTGAAAGCAGCCAGAGCCACGAGTGTGCCAAAGGAGAATTTCATGTTGGCGAGTCTTCTGCCCTGTCCCCGGAAGAAAGCAGTGGCATGCGACTGCTGGAAAACGAGTGTACTGGTGACAGGACGGAGAGTTCGAACAACACCTGTTCCTGTTCCAGAACCCGAAGCAGATACTATTTCAATCCCTTCCAAATCCTCTCATAGGGGTGTCCAGAAAGCCTAAATACCCAGCAACCAATTCGTGGTGTGCGGTGTAGATTGATGCACGAGGTGAGAGTCAGGGACCATGAGATAGTTGGGTCGTTCGTGCAATTCAGAAGTGGCCCACAGACCCGGGTTATCGTCAGAGGAGTGCCAGCTCAGTTATGTTGAATAGATGAAGTAGCATTCTAACGAATCTGTGACGGACGAAGGAGCTGTCTCAGTATGTGCAAAACAATATACTCTTCCCAATAGGACCATCATGTGCGCTAGTCCTACCCCGCTTTACTTGACTTGTTAATGATCTTCTCAATCCCTTGTCGGTCCAAGAGAACAGGTTTATGTTCATTGTCAATGCCGTAGGGTGCGGCACTATCACCAGTTGGGACGAGATACGTTGTCCGCCAACTCAAAGAAGACATGTGAGCCGAACAGGAGCCCCGAGTATCATCTGCATTTACTGTCGCCATCAAGATTGAAATGATAGCCCAGCAAGAACGTGTTCGGCTCACGTAGATTATGCTGTACTTGGCAGCGGGTCGTGTAATCGGACCCGTTGAAGACCCAAAACCAGGCCGGCATGACAGGTGTCAGAGCTTCTGACAGGATTCGGATGTCGAATGTTCGGACGGCATTCGCCTCGTGCGAGTCAGCTCAAGTGGATGAGTTGCAGACAGATTGACGTTGTCTCGATAGACGAACGAGAGGCCAATCGTTGGGCGGGGAAGGTGCCTGAATAAGCTTCAACTAGCGCGATGTGCACCGTGCACCCTCCCATCTGGCTGAGTGCGACTCCTTCTGTTGACATCGCAAAGAGCTCGAGCTCAATCAAAGAGAACTGCCTAGTGCACACACGAGAACGATGCATACTTCATACATGGCCACGTTTTGCGAATGCAAGCTCTTTAAAAGCTCAGATGTCTTGCCTGGAAACCAACTTCCACGTGGACTTGACAGGTCTCAAAGTCATCTCTCTCAACGCAAAGACATCATCATGCCCATACCGCGTTCTGGAAGTTATGAACGAACTCTCCTGAATTGCTATGGCTATTAGATCCGGACGATCTCAATCATGGTACTTCCTGGTCTGCTCAAGGCCCAATGTTAGCCAATGTTAGTGTCGGAATGATTCTGAATCACGGTTCGTCTCCCCAAGAACGTTGTGATAAGATATCCCGTGCCGTGTGCTGAAGGAGGCTCAATCAATCTCTGGAGTCTCAAAGGTCCTCAAGACTGCTCTGGTCAGGCATACCACCAAAATCCTTCCCCAAGCGCTGAACACGACCCTCCCACAGTCTGTCTTTACCCCATAACTGCAGATTTCATTCTGCTTGCCTTCTTTATGAAGGTGTCCGCTCTTTCTTTTGGGTCTTTCGCCCTGGCTCTGCTCTCTTCCTGCCTTGTACACTCTTTCCCGACCGCTGAGAACTTCGCGAAACTCGCTCGTAGCAATGCTTTGGAAAATGGTGGAGTCGGCTCCGAGGATTTACACGAGAGCCTCCTACGTTTGAAGCAGAAGCGTCTTTTCTTTGATCCAATGACCACACCTATCGACGGTATGTTCTTCTTGCTACAAGACACGATCAAGATGTCGCTGACTTCAACTAGTAACTGGAAAACATGCATTCGTTCCTCCTGGCCCTGGAGATCAACGCGGACCTTGCCCAGGACTTTCAAGTTTGGCAAATCATGGCTATATTTCTCATGATGGTGTTGTCGGGGTATGTCGCCGTTGTATACTTCTGTAGGGTCTACGATAGCTGACTGGAGACTAGTTCTTCGAGGTGATCAGTGCTGTCAATCAAGGTAAGTCAGATACCACTATCGGTATCCCTGTCGTCAAGACCTCTCTAATCCATCGCAGTCTTTGGTATGGGCATTGATCTCATCACCGTCCTCGCAGTCATGGGTACTGTAGGCGTCGGTAACCCACTCTCCCTAAACCCTGGTTTCTCAATTGGTGGCAAGAGTCGAAAGTCAAACAACCTACTCGGCAACCTATTGGGATTACTCGGTACACCCAGAGGTCTGGATGGTGCTCACAACTGGATCGAGTCAGACTCGTCAAACACGCGCGATGACTTGTATGTCACCGGCGATGCGTCTACCATGAACATGACCCTCTTCCTGGAAGCGTACAACTCCTCAGACGACGTTGTTCTCACCATGGACGACATTGGCGCACGTGCAGCAAAACGATTCCAAGACAGTATCTCGATCAACCCAAACTTCTACTATGGCCCATACACGGGCATGATCGCTCGCAACTCTGGATATGCTTTCACCGGACGTATACTGAGCAACCACACAAAAGAAAATCCTATGGGTGGTCAATTGAGTAAGTCCCTACAACATCGAGATAACTTCTGAGAACTCTTACTGATGTATCTGCAGCGAAGGATGTCTTTGCCAGTTTCTACGGTGTGTACGAAGAGAATGGAAAGCTCGTGTACAGAAAAGGCCATGAGCAGATCCCTGCAAACTGGTACAGACGACCAGTGGACTACGGTCTCGTCGAACTCAATCTGGACCTTGTGGCTTGGTTCCTGAAATACCCCGAGTTGGCCAGCATTGGAGGCAACACTGGTAAGGTCAACACTTTCACTGGCCTGGACCTCGAGGACATCACCGGTGGTGTCTCGAACGCAGTCTCGCTTCTTGAAGGAAACAATCTCGTCTGCTTTGTGCTCCAGATCGTCAAAACGTTCTCACCCAACTCTTTGTCTCCGCTTTTCAAGACACTTGAAGCTCCGCTGAAGCTTGTCAGTGATGCTGTTCTTGATCCACTTCTGAGTCTCAACTGCCCTGCGTTCAAGGACATGGAGATGGGTGGGAAGGATCTGCTTTCTGGCCTTCTCACGAAGTATCCTGGTGCTGGCAAGAGTGGTGTTGCATTCTAGAGACCTTACGGAGTACGCATCGTCCAACCAAGTATGAGCTTCAGTAATATGGAAAAGTCTAGTTGAAGATCCGTTCGTATTAATCATGAGACACCGTTATGTACAACTTGTTCAGTCATTCAACATGATGGTTCGTCCGTTGTCACTTGTGCTTCAATTTCACATTTCCACTTATCGATGTTTTTGAGCACAACCCCTGACTCATAGCTTGAAACAATCTTCCACTTGCAAGAGATTTGATGTGAGATCCGGTAAAATTCATCAAAGCAGTCAGCACAACGGCTGTGAGTCCATGTTCGTGGATATTGATATGCATATCTCGAGAGACAGGGTTGTCCAACCGACGAGTCCTAGCCCTGCTTAGTCAGAATTTTCGCGTCTGCTCAGAATCTCGAGCGCGTCGCGAGTCTCACCGATCACAACCACACAGTATCAGCTATGATACCGCAGAAAAGGCTATCGCGAATCCCATAGCATCTTTTAACCTACATCGATCCTAGCTGCTACTATGCATGCTGAGGAATACCACCGAGTGTGCGTCAAGAGGTCGTACTTCACAACGGAGTCGCTCGACAGATGAAAAAAACAATACGGTAGGTCGGGTATGCAAAGAGCGTAAAGTACCTAATGTCTGGCGTACCGTTAGAGTAAGAACAAAAGGAATCAAACACAAATCCACTAAAGCCGGAATCTGTGACAATCCCAGATGACCACCAGTCGAATCTACCAGGGCAGGACCGAGCCGTCAAAGGACAAGAATTTGCCCGAAGTCTCTTCTCTGGTAGCGGTGTCAATCTAGCATCGTCAGCATATATCACAGGAAATACGCGATGAGGAAAACCTCACTCTCTCGACCATTCCAGTCGTACTCTTCTCCAGAGTGGTGAAGACATCAGGGTTGTCCACCAGATCTGCCATTCCCATACTCTCAACCACCTTGAGCGCACCCACAGTCGCCACAGCTCTGGCAAATATCATCAGCACCACTTTCTCCAACCAAGCAGGAGGCAGAGGACACTTACCCAGGATGCATGGCAAAAATGATCAAATCCGGATGCTCGGCATGAGCTCTACGAACCAAGAAGTTCGAAGCTGCCTTGGAGGCACCATAAACACCAGCCGAGAACGGAACTTCTCCAGTTGCAGTGATCGACCCAGCCATCGAAGACATATAAGCAAAAATAGGCTTCTCCGCTTCCTGAAGCAGCGGCAAAGCCGCCTGGAACAATCTGATAGGACCAGCAGTATTTACATCAACATGATCAAGCAACACTTTAGCAGTGATTTTCGCAACCTTGGGATCAGCAGGAGGGGTGTAGTATCCAGCATTTGCAATCACCACATCCAGATGATTGACTCCCTGGTTGGAGATGCTGGAGATAGCTTCGACCGCAGCGGTATCGGATCTGGATTCTACTTTGACGATGATGAGTTTGGAGTCGGAAGCTTTGGGGATGTCGTGCAGGGATTGTTGTTTGGAAGGGTCGCGGACGGTGGCTATGACTGTGGTGTTTGCACGACTGAGGTACTTTTCTAGCAGGGATAACCCGAGGCCGCTGTTAGCGCCGGAGATGAGGACGGTGTATGACATGCTGGATTTCTTTGGATATGGAGAAGTGATTTGGAAACTGAGTTCTTTTGGGGTTGGATTTTGGAGGATGTTGCAGTAGATCTGATGAGTTAATGTTCAAGTACGCTGTATTTTGGTAGCTTTATATACCGCACTCGTATGCTATTATAGGATTCGTGTTGGAAGGTATGCGACCATGACCAAGCAGATGCGATGACTTACAAACTCGCGCTTCGGATAAGTCAATCATTGGGCGTGGGATTAGGAAGCATTGCTGATGGGTCGGCGAGATGGATGCCTGGATGCCCGACCACGCAACACGCGGAAGGATTCTGTCTCCGAAAGGATTCGCTTGCGTATGCTTGGCTGCTTTGACCGGTCCTCTTTTCTCGTCAACAATATTGGTCAAAGAATCAAACCCTGGGATTCAATGCGCGTAAGTCGTTTATGGGATTGCAAAGAGTATTTGGGAATTTGATTTGATTGTAAACCATGTCCTGACCCATGTCCAGACATCAGTAGCATTGCGCCAGGTACAACAGTGGTCTCAACATAAAGACCCCGTGAAGATGGCCTATTGTCTCCAAGCAGCAACATCAACTTTCGTATCCCACAGCTCCAATGCTTCGACCCTACTCATCGTTTCTCCGCTCACAGGCGGCAATCGCCAAACCGTGATACCAAATCCACTCATCTTCAAACTGGTAACCAACGGACCCAGCGTAACCCTCTTGACCACAAATCCTCGTGTCTTGAGATCTGCAATGGCTATCTCTGCGAAACGAGCCAGAACCTCATCACTAGTGCTGCCGAGGGAATTGAGCAGGATCACTACTTCGTTGTCTTTTTCGGGAGATGTCGATGAGGAGAAAGGAATGAAGGCTCGATCTTTGTCGGAGATGTCGAGGAGCAGATCAAGCATTTGTGCTGTGAGTGACTCGGGAGAGGGGATAGGATTGAGTTGTCGTAGACCCGGCTCACCGTGTGCTCCCATCCCAAGTTCGATGGTCGCTGGTGGCAGGGATTGCAAGTCGGTTAGTGTAGCATTTGGCAGTGCCACGCTGTTTTATGTTAGTTTATGATACCGTAAGACAGATGGTCTTACAACTCACCGATCAAATGCAACTCCCACAGTACCGACGTTTGCAGCGACATACTCCATGACCTCAGTCACACGTTCCAGAGTCTCACCTTTGGCAGCAAGTGCACAGGCGCTCTTCAAAGCCATGAGATGGCCGCTCAACCCTCTCCGACCAACCTTTCCACCCTTCTTCCTGCCAACTGCGACATCGTCACCCACAGGAACAAATCTGACCTTGTAACCACTCGCTTGTGCTCTTGTGATCGCCAACCCGGCATTCAAGATATCACCAGTGTAGTTGCCGCACACGACCAATGTGCCTTTGCTTTCTGATCCATCGGTGGGTTGACACATCCTGATGGCTTCATAGATTTGAGCCGCAGTCGGCGAGGCGAAGATGTTGCCGCTCACGTAGGCAGAAAGGTAGTTGGGTCCTACGAAACCGCCGAACATTGGTTCGTGTCCACCTCCGCTGAAGCCGATTGTTGTTACATATTTGTTGCGGAAGCTACCCAGATCGGAACGGTATAGGATCTTGTAGGGTGGGTTGTAGGATAGGTTTGGATGAATGTGAGTCAAGCCTGCCAGCGCTTCGTTGATTGCATCTGTTTCCCGTCAGAATAGCTTCATACCCGAAGGAGTGTTGTTGTAGTACCTTCTGGCTTGTTGATGAAATGGAATGTCTCTTTGACAGCTGGAGTAGCTTGTTGTGTTGCCGTGGCCATGGTGTAAGTCAGTGTTCAAGATTGGTTATAACAGATCCAAGTCAGGAGGATCAATAGAAGTGACGGAGAAAAGCTGCGAGGCTAGCTCATCATGTACACAGCTCGAGACCACCATGACATGTCCTCGGACTTCCCCAATCGATGCATTCCACCCCGAACAAGCCATCTCTCGGTGGACAATAATCAGGATCGCCGAGAAGAACGACGACAATCGGCCTGATCGCCGAGGGTTCGGTGCGGGGATGTTTCTTCGGGTTACCCAATCAGGCACATCCGAGGCTTGCTCCATCCCGGGGAACATGCCGATCCTCGCGAGAGGGAGAACGGTTCTCGGAGGTCTTGATGTTGATTAGAGTAGCTGAACAGGAAAGAAAAGCATACTCCCTCCCAGATCCTTGATCAGACTATACACGTTCACCTTCGATCATATCGACGTAACATTTCCTTCCTGTTATGAACAGAAACCTCCTCGCGAATACCATAGCAACCCCGCATTTTACCCCACCATTCGACATGGCCGTCGTCGTCGAACAAACAATTCCTTTCCCGAAGGAACAGCTTGATGCTGAGAACACTACAAGGTGGAACACGCTGTATCCTCTGATCCGACCTTCGATCAAGGCGATCAAGACCACAGCAGGCCAGACGGTGTTGGTAGACCAAACACTCGCCAACGACAAATTCGTCAGAGTTGTAGTGGTCGGAAAGGCTGGCAACTTCTCGAGCAAGCTACTCTCAGACAAGCACATCACAGCTGTTGTTACCGGCAGCGGTAGTGAGAGTGTTCCTTCGAGCAAGCAGCTTGCTAAAGCGATCGATGAGGCTGGACACCAGCAACAAGCCGGGACAGTCATCCTCAGATTGGGCAAGCAAAAGAAGTTGACGAAGGTTGAGGACGAGTTGGTAGAGGTTGAAGTCGAGAGTGAGTTGGAAGTAGATCATTTGATCCACCTTCTCGGCGCCGCTACAGAGACGACAAGGTATACAAGCATTCAAAGCAAGCTCAGAAGACGTTGACTGACGCATCTTCAGGTCATCCACCCAGTCAAGTGTCAAAGTCTTACAGACTTTCCTCGATACCTCGACGACTGTAACATCAACGTTTTCGACAGGAAAGAAAGATGGCCGACCAGCCACGTCTCTGGCCGAAGGAGATTCCAGTGGATACGAAGAAGCGAGACACGCCATCGCTGAGGCACTAGAACACGTCTTGCGACCACATATCGGGCAGAAAGACGGTGTCACTTACTCGGTACACTACTCAGACGTCAATGGGCTGTCGCGCTTGGAGAACTATATCCTTGGGCTGGAGATTGCCACCTACCTCAGTGAGTTTGCTGTGATCTCGACCACATCACCGCGTTCTAACCATCAACAGGAGAAACAGGCTTGTCCTACCGCTTATCCACTTCAACGATCTTGCAACATGGAAACCTTGCGAGAGGATTCTCGATATCAGCATGTCCAGTCCCCAAGCAAAACCTGGAGGCACAATCTGAACCCTCAAACCCGCTTGCCGATGAAGCCACGGAAGGCAGTAACCTGACCAAAGTTGACTCACGATTCATGAAATTCAACGACCACGTAGTCCGCAGTCGCATCGAAAATGGCTGCGAAGCAGTGATCAAAGAGGAGGCGACCATCACTCGATACGATGAAATCGTTGGCGATGGCGATTGTGGCTACACTCTTCGCGATGGCGCAAAACAAGTTCTCAAGTTCATCGCGAACAAGGATCTCTCCGAGCTGCCTCAGACTTTGAGCGAGCTTGTGCGTGACCTTGAGGTCAACATGGGAGGCACTTCCGGTGCGTTGTATTGTATCTTCTTGACCTCGCTGTCTTCGGCCTTGGCTTCGACAAATACTGTAGCAGAGGCATTGTCAGTTGCTCTGGACCAGTTGCTGAACTTCACCCGAGCAAGACTCGGTGACAGAACTATGTTGGACTGTCTGATTCCTTTCGTCGAAGTACTGAAGTCGACTGGAGATGTCGAGAAGGCTCTTGTTGAAGCAGAGAAGGGAGTGGAAAGCACAAAGAATCTCGAGGCTAAGCTTGGAAGGAGCACGTATCTGGACGAGAGTGCGACCAGAGGCGTGCCGGATCCTGGTGCTTATGGTCTGCTTGTGTTGTTGAAAGGTATGAGCGTGAGTGAGCAGTAATAGTGTTTCGTTAGCCATCACAATCAGTACCACTGTATTATTGCGCAAACTTTGGTATCAAGCTCTCAAGCAACATTGTACGGTACCTTGATGGATTGCGACCGATGAGAGTTGTCCCTCGGCTGTGATCGTCGCCCACCCCGCAGCCCTAAACAAAGCCACCTCGGCGATTCTCTCGCAGGCTCATCGAAGCAACACGTCTGTCTTCCTCTGGGACATAGCTTGACCTCTAAGCTTCATAATCAGACTCACTCAGAAGATACTATTGTCCACTTCTTTCCACATTTCTCACCATGGCACCTGTACCAAAAGTCCCGGCTTTCAGCACATCTCCACCTTCGACCAAATACTGCATTTTGTCATATCCGACACCAGAGATATTGGTTGTTACATTAAACCGACCAAAACAGCTCAATTGTATCAGTGCAGAGGGCAACGAGGAGCTGGATGCCGTGTGGAAGTGGCTGGACGCAGAGCCCAAGCTATGTGTCGGTATTCTTACAGGTACTGGCCGAGCGTTCTGTGCAGGCGCTGATTTAAAAGGTATATCTCTTTCGAATCACAACGAAGCGCAATGACTAACACAACGTATCAGAATGGAACCAAGCGAACGCATCTGGCAAACAGCGCAAGATGCCATCGAGTGGCTTCGGTGGACTATCACGACGTCGTGGACGCAAGCCAGTCATCGCAGCAGTCAATGGTATCTGTTTCGGTGGAGGTTGCGAGATGGCCATCAACAGCGATATGGTCTTTGCTTCTTCGTCGGCCACCTTTTCTCTCCCGGAAGTCAAGCGTGGTGTTGTAGCCATCGCAGGAGCTCTCCCCCGTATCGCGCGTGTGGTAGGCAAGCAGCGTGCCATGGAGATGGCTCTGACTGGACGTGTGCTGAAGGCCGAGGAGGCTCGCGAGTGGGGACTGGTCAACCGGGTGGTCGAGGGAGATGTGCTGGACGAGTGTGTCGCTGTAGCCAAAGAAATTGCAGGGAACAGCCCGGATGCTGTCATCGTCAGTCGCGAGGGCGTCAATCTGGCATGGGAGGGCTTGGGAGCGGATGCAGCGACTGAAAAGTTGATTGCAGAAACGTATCCGAAGCTGCTGGCGGGAGAGAACATTCACGAAGGCGTCAAGGCCTTTGTCGAGAAGAGGAAGCCTGTCTGGAAGGCTAGCAAGCTATGAGTCTGACACTCTGCTACATGATTCGATATGAAACTTTGACAATGCGTGTTGAGTTGGTGTTCATTATTACCTAGGCTCTTCTGATCAATCATTTGCACGCTGCTTTGAGGCTTGAGTGATGGTCTGTGCGCGTCTCTATTTTCCCGCCTTCTATGTGAGGAAGGGCTTAACTTCATTGCTCTCGACATGTCCATGATTGATCGAACACGAGTGGAGCTGCCCTGTGATAATGTTAGTCATGGTCGCGGGGTGTGTTGTGCGATGCCTGATTGTTAGCCGCGTCGCCTTCCGGACACGACAGGCGTCCAGTTTCATCAGATGGGCTGACCACACTGGCACCTTCCTTGACTCGCATGCACCAGACTGCCGATTCAATGTCTGCCGGCTTTAAAAGTCTTGCTTATGATCGTACACCTCCTCTTTTGAAGATCGTAACGACATAGTTATGGCTGCTTCGTGGGACCTACCTACCGAGGTTTTTACTCAGGTCTTTTCACTGATCTCGCGCCATCAGCTCATCTCCTGTGCTCTGGTATCAAAATTGTGGCATGCTCAGGCTGTTGCGATCCTTTACCAGAAAATAGACCTCACATGGAGTCGCCCTTTCAAGAAATGTCTCCGCTTTACGACTGCCATGAACTCGCATCCATGTTTGTGTGAGCAAATCGGGACCTGCAGGCCTGAGCAACACGAAGTGTTTGAGGGAAGGCGGCATGTACCACACACGCGTCGATGCTTAAAGCTCATTCCTTGTTCCAGCGAGAAGTGGCCCTCGTTGTTTGCCCTTACCAAGACACTTATTCACTCGCCCTTGTTGGCTCGTTTGGTCCGTCACCTCCGCCTCGCAGGTCCTGTGCCGCGCTCCGTCTGGATGGACCCTCAACACACAGGCCTCTCGAACGAGGAGCACCGTCACATTAGATCCATCTTGCCTTGCGAGTCTGGTATGTCAAAGGCTGGTTGGCTTCGTCGGTTGGACAACGGGTGCCCTCATGCCTTCGCAGCCCTCCTGTTTACGTGCATTCCCAACCTTCGCTCAATTGACTTGGGGCCTCGCTTTCAAGATTCGTTGCAAATTATAGGCCCTCGTCTCCTCGGGCGTACACTACAACATCTTGACGTTGCCGCAGTCGGTGTCGTCCAAGAGACAGTCTGGACGAACCGTGGTGAACCCCCTTTTCGTCAAGATGACGGATACCCGCAACTGCTGCTGCTACGACTCGGAATTCGTTCTCTCTCTTTGAGTCTGCCTCGATCAAACACCCTTTATCATTGGTCGGATGTCACCTGCGGTGCCTTGACAACTTGGTTGGAAACGCTCGAACTTGCATTCACTTTCCTCGACGAACACGATCTAGCCCATCTGCTGCAAGTCTGTCCCCATCTGCGAAATTTCAAGTACGACTACTGGACTTCAGTTCCTTCGCTCAGTCCTGCTGAATCACACCAAGCTCCATACACACCGGATCGGCAGAGCGAAAGACTAGTAGAGACTCAGGTTCTCCAGAACTCTCTCAATATTATCCAAAGGTCTCTCGTGACGCTCCACATCCATATCGTCCCGCCAACGGACAGATTCAATCAAAACCTGCGAAGCATTGATTTCTCGAGGTACGAGTCACTCACTGAGTTGCACGCACCGCTCCAATTGCTGGTTAGCAAGGATGCTCCAAGATTATTGGCCGACTCTCTGCCTCCATCTTTGCGGCGTCTTTGGTTGAACGACGATGCTACCTGGCTTTGGTTGAACCACGACTATCTTCTGGATAGATGGAACTATGATATCGAAATTGAGAATATCGATGTGACCGACCGTTCGTGGCATCCCACGTATACCGATCGAGAAGTTGTAGATCTCATCTCTCACTTCTTGTCGGATTGGCGTTCGCATGTTCCGGATTTACAAGTCCTGAGGTTACAGTCTGTGATGCATTCGCCGGCGAGAATCGACGCGACGTATCTGCTCCGTCTGGTAGTCTGCAGGCCGATCGTGTCATGCCTCTAGACCTTCATCCCCAAACACGGTTTAGACAGTCTTGATCAAGGTGTGGAATTTAATCGCACATGATAGATTCTGATCATCGCAAAATTGACAAGATATATTTTACTTCCACCTGAGCTTCAGGCTGGAGGCATTTCAAAAGTGCTGCGAAGTCACTAGCACAGCCTAATTACGGCTGATTGACTGAGGATACAGTGGATTTGGCGATGTTCTTGAGTTGAATTCAACAGGGATGTCAGACTTCTACATCGCTTGTTTGACAACGAAAAGATAACTGTCGCTAACATCCGTCTAGGGCTTGATCTTGGTTAGCAACGTGCAAGAAGTAGATGGGGACATGGAGTCGGTATGATGTTCATCCGCCCCGTATTTCCTCGCCTATTCTCCGTGTAAACTTAAAGCTTTGACCAGCTCGGAAGCCATCTTTCCTCTTTCCGAATCTTTAATGCTTGAGTCCTCCTCTCTTCCAGCAAGTCTGTTAGGGCCAGAACTCTGATCAATTCTTGTGGTCAGGGATGTCTATTAGCCCTTCTTCACGAGCGGTGCAATAGACGTCCCGATTAGCTGTATATCCGAGTTCTGTCTCCTTAACGCCGCGAAGAAGTTCCTGACTGCGGATGTCTATACTGATACTCTGACACAGCGTGGTGTCAATCGCCAAAAGACGATGGTGAAATCTCTTGGCTGAGTAGCAGGGTAGACAAGACGGTGAGTCGATACAGCGTAGGTGAAAGAACGGAGACTCCATTCAAAAAAAACATATAAAACACTCCTCTCCCAGTCCTTACTATCCAGCACCACAACATTCCACTTCCACTCATCCCTCCCTCTTAGAGCACTATCACTCTCATCAATCAATATGTCTCGCTACGCCTCTGTCTTCGCAAACCCCGCTGGCCCTGGCGATGCTCGTCCCACCGCCCTCCAAATCATCAAAGATGAAGGTGCCGAAGGAAAGCTCGTCGGCAAAACCATCGTCATCACCGGTATTTCCTCTGGCCTCGGTATTGAAACCGCACGAGCGCTCTCCCACACGGGAGCAACACTCATCCTCCTCGCCCGCGATATCTCCAAGGCCAAGACTGCATTGCAAGATATACTTGCTGCAGACACTGTTGCAGAATACGTTACTATGGATAACACTTCTCTGGACAGTGTACGCAGTGCTGCTGCAAAAGTTCTCGAGGTCTCTGATGGCAGAGTCAATATCCTCATCAATAATGCAGGTATCATGGCACTTCCCGACTTGCAGCTCTCAGAAGACGGTTTCGAGGTGCAACTTGCAGTCAACCACCTAGCTCACTTCCTGCTCTTTGAGCTCTTGAAACCTGCATTATTGGCCAGCGCTACCCCCTCTTTCTCCTCTCGAGTCGTCAATTTATCCTCATCTGCTCATCGTATTGCCTCTATCAACGATGCGCAAAACTACAACTTTGAAAACGGAAACTATCACGCTTGGGTTGCATACGCACAATCCAAGACTGCAAACGTCTACATGACCAATGAAATCGAGAGACGCTATGGCAGCAGTGGTTTACACGCAACAGCCGTGCATCCAGGTCTTATTGGAACCCCACTGATGAAGCACGTGGATGCTGCTACATTGGATGGCTGGGCGCAGAATGAGGCGGTAGGAAAGGTAATGAAGAGTGTGGAGCAAGGAGCCGCTACCACTGTGTGGGCTGCTGTGGCCAAAGATTGGGAACACAAGGGAGGCAGGTATTTGGCAGAGTGTGAGGATGCGCCTGAGGGTGAGGATGATCATAGTGCGGAGGGATGGGGTAGTGTGCCTCATACCTATGATGCTGAGAAAGAGGCGAGATTGTGGAATGATTCGTTGAAGATGGTTGGTTTGGCTTAGAGGATTGTGTTAGATGAGTGGTGGCAGATATAACGTATACAAGTGTCTGCTGAAGTCAATCAGTATGCCTGGCATTGGAATCAATTGAAGTCGCATGTTGCTGATCAAGCCCTCCCGAGTGCAAAATTCTGTAACACGTAGGACTATAAACATGCACTTTCCGTCTTAGAAATGATAGTACCATACATAACTACCTATCCTCCCTTTTAACGTAAACAAGCCTTTAATTTTAGTAACAGTAGAGCTAGCATGTAGGCTAAAAATCTCTCTTTAGGCTATAATTACCTTAGCATAATTAAATACTTCGATACTATAATTCTCGACGATAACGGAAAAGAAAAAATTCACTTAAATGTCATTTACTTATACGAGCAAGACGAGGGAATAGGTTAGAAACCCACCAATTGGCGCATAGGCAGAAAAATTTGGAGATTATTGTGCCTTTTGATAGCGACCACGTCGCTGTATGCTTTCGAAGGGATGGGGCGGAAGTTACAAACTTCAGCCCACAGGGAGCAGATTCGAAAACGAGCAACAGATATTGTTTATCAATCGGAACACCTTGATTGCGCCAATCTCAAAGATGAACAGATTGTGGTAGTAAGATGTCAGGTCTGGAGCAGAGTGCAACGGTAGATCTGTCCATTAGATTCGTGACAAAGATGTACTTGATATATACAGAAAAATTGACATATTGTAATACTCTAGAGCTTGGCCTTGGGTGACTCTTGCTTGAGCATGGCTTCGGCGACCATACGTCTTTGAATCTTACCTGTAGCAGTCTTGGGCATGACATCAGTGAAGAAGACCTTCTTGGGCAACTTGAATTTGGCAACGCGTTCAGCCATCCACGATTTCAGATCAGCGGGCTCGAGTTTCTGGTTGTCCTTAAGAACGATGGCGACACCGACATCCTGCCCATACATGTCGTCTGCGATTGCGAAGCTGACGGCTTCCGAAACAGCAGGGTGTTGTGCCATGACGTTGTCGAGTTCGATGGGACTGATCTTCTCACCACCCTTGTTGATCAGTTCCTTGATTCTGCCTGTGATGATCACGTAACCATCGGCGTCTTGTTTGCCTTGGTCGCCAGTGCGGAAGAAGCCCTCTGCAGTGAATGAGGTCTTGTTTGCTTCGGGGTTGTTGAGGTAGCCAGTCGTGACATTCTCACCACGAATGCAGATCTCGGCTTCAGAACCCTGAGGAACCTCCTTGCCTGACTGATCCAAGATCTTGACTTCGACACCTTGGCCAACACCTACTGAACCTGGTTGACGCTTGCCCTTGTGGGGAAGAGGGTTGGAAGTCATTTGATGAGCAGCCTCAGTCATTGCATAGGCTTCAAGCACAGGGGCCTTGAAGGTCTTCTCGAGGTCATGGAAGACCTTGGGAGACAGGGGTGAAGAACAAGATCGAATAAAGCGGATGTTTGGTAGAGGGGAAGGAGTGGGGCTCTTGAGCAAGATTTGGTGGATGGTAGGTACAGCAGTGTACCAGTTTGCCTCATGGGTCTGGAAGTCGCGCCAGAAGTCTGAAGCCGAGAACTTGCCTGGCACGATGACAGAACCGCCAGACAACAGAGGGGCGAGGAAACCAGCAAGAAGACCGTGAACGTGGAACAGAGGCATGACCAGCATGGTGCGATCGGCCTGGGTCAACTCGTAAGTTGCCTTGATGTTGGACATTGTGCGTGTAAGGTTCTTGTGTGAAAGAGGGACAGCCTTGGGGCGACCAGTGGTACCGCTAGTGTGCAGAACAAGGGCGACATCATCAGGCTGGGCTAACTCGATAGGCTTGTCCCCCTTGCCCTTCAGCTTGCCCTCGTTCTTGACATCCAGGACAACCTCTTTTCCATCCCAGTAGCACTCGGCAACGGCAGCATTGTATTTGGTAGCGGCCTTGACAGCAGGGCCGTCTGCGAGACCTTGAGGTACCAGGACGAGAGCAGATTTTAGGTCATCGATATAGAATTCGAACTCGGCCTGCTTGTAGGCAGAGTTGAGAGGAGCGGCAATAGCACGCTGCCAGGCAGTTGCGAGGAAAGCAACAATGAATGGGTATGTGTTGGGAAGAGCAATCGAGACGGCCGAGCCAGGGGTGATACCTAGTTTGGCGAGCTTCAGTTGGAAGGAGAGAATATCGGCAGTGAGTTGCTCGTATGAGATGGTCAAGGGCTCTTTTCCAGGCACAATGATGGCCGTGTCATGGGATGAGTGTGAGAAAGCGTTTGTAAGAGTCGTCATTGTGAAGGTTGTTCCAATTGGGTGAGTCTATAGAAAAGGCGAATGCTGGAGAAGGACGGCGAGTATATAGACAGTGCAAGTAGAAAAAGGAAGGAGCGATAAGAAAGTACTTGCAACCGAATGGCAGTCGCGGCGGGTAATCGGATGGTATGAGCATGGTGACATCAACAGATCCCCGAGCTTTCCCCGCTCCCGCAGGTCAAGATCCCTGGCCTTGGCACGTCAACTCTCCCGTCGAGTCTCGTCCAGACTCTCGACATTTACCCGCTGTGTATGCACACGACTGAACACGACAAGATGCCACCGTCACTCTATGCGAATCTGCTGGACCCAGCAGCTGCCGCTGCGCCCGCTGCTACGATCTCGGGCGCCCCAGTCAAGTACTCGTTCAAGAAGGAAGACGAAGCTCCAGGGCCAGTGGAAAAGAAAACACCTGATGGTACCTGAAGCAGCTCAATAACATGTTAGCGAGCTGATCCTCAACTCGACGCAGCCTCTCTCCGCTTCCAGCCTGCCATCAAACGACCCAATCCTGTGCAAAAGCAGAAGCCCAGGCCGAACTCGAATCCCACACTGGTGACCAAGCCTCCCACCCTCCCTGCTGCCCCAGTCGCAACTGGTCCCATCGTTCAGAAGTGGAACGAATCCCAACAGCAAGACTTTGATGTCGTCAATGAATATCACAAGTTCCAAGAAGAGCAAAAGGCCCGTCTGAAAGAGGAACGCAAGAGCAAGAGATCAAAGAAGGCCTCGCTGCAGGTCGAAGACATTGATTGGTCTGCGCCATACAACGTCCAGCATGCCTTTACCAAGACTCGCACAAAGCTACGCCTAGATGCTTGGAAGCACTCGGACTCCAAGTTCAATGCTCGCTACCAGTGGAAGGAGACGCTCCATTCCTTCAAACGTCCTGGAACTCCTCCACCAGCCAGGGATGAGCCTCGACTCGCGACCGACGTCTCGTACAAAAACATGCCCCCTCCGCAAGAGCTCACCGAGCCTGTTAATCCTCCTGCCGCTTCTCAACCTACATTCGCTCCGCCTCCACCGCCTCCTGCTCCTGTCCCTGCCACATACGCTCCCCAACCTCCGCAATTCGACCAATATCCTCCCCCTCCACCCCCACAGTTCTCAGGTGCTCCTGCTCTGCCTGGTCTACAATACTATCCGCCCCCACCACCTCACTTCATACCGCCTCCATCACCTGCTCAGCCATATCATTCCGCGCCTTCTCCTGTCGCAGCTCAGCCTGCACCATCTCAGCCATCAGGGACCATCTCACGAGAGCCTGTACGTTATGATCAAGCTGCCCAGCCAAAAGATAATACCGACCACGACTCGACCAACATGGAACTATCCCAAGAACCAGAACCCGAGACACGAACATCGGCACCAGGACAAAAAGGCTTCGCTCAACGCTACATGGAGAAAATGGGCTGGAAAAAAGGCGAAGGTCTGGGCAAAGAAGCCACCGGTATCACAACAATCCTCCGTCACGAAGCCACGAAACGGAAACGCAAGGCCGATGCAGAAGGCGGTGGTTGGGCACAACCTGCAGCCATGGGCCGCATCGTCGGAGGCAAAAAGACAAAAACCGATATACCAATCGATGAGAGCAAAGCCTTTAGTCTGGTTGCCAGATTTGAAGGTATTCTGAAAGACATGGATGTCGATCGAGCTATTGAAGAAGACAATTTGATGCAGAGGATTGGTGAAAAGCTGGAGTTTTATGGCCGCTCGGAACGTGTGTTTGTTGATCGTGCTACTGGGAGGGTGTTTGTCAAGTTTACAAGCGCATTGAGTGCTTTCAACGTAAGTTTTGCGAGCGTCGTGCAGGATGAAATATCTTTTACTGACCATGTTACAGGCCATCAAAGCAAGTGACGGTACAGACTTTTTGGGCAATGGACGTATCGTCCAAAGTGACTTTTTCAATGCCGACAAGTTTGAAGAGGGTATCTATGAATAGATATAGCGTCTGACCCCATCTATGTAGTCTTGTGGGAAATCACACCTCTTTCAAATATCAAAAGTTCAAGATGTGAAAGCTTATGTTCTCTCTCTCCTTCTACACTCATCGAAGCCCCTGAAGATATTTTGTCAGACTCAACAGTGATCATTTTCCAACAAGCACATTAGATCAGAGTAGAAGTGAAGAGGGAATTAAGCAAGTAGTGAAGCCATGTAATTCAAAGCTATGCTAAACAGAAGAAAAAGAAAATCTAAAGTCGTTGCGAAGGAGACTTGCATCCCATATCTAAAAGTCATTATTGTACTTGTCATAGAGGGAGACTTACATCCCTTTCGGAGTCAAAAGTCGTCACTGTCATCTGAGGGACTTGCACCTCAATATCTTTCTCCTCTCTTCCATCCACACTTCCTCCCATTCACCCTTCCATTTTTCCTCCTTCCCAAACAGCAGCAAAAACCCTACAGCTTTCCCTGAGAAGGCTGACAACAACTCACTCTTCTTCACCTCCACACTAGCCTTATTACTACTCGGCGGCACATCAATACTCGGATTCGCCGTAAAGAAATCCGCCGGCCTCAAATGCACCTGATGAATCTCACAAGGCATGACAGGCCAATCCTCCACTCTAGGGTTGTGAGTGAGTCCGAAGACACTCCACACCACTACATCAGTATCTCTGGTATTGTCTCCTCGGGCTACTGCATCGGACACGCCATCAACCTCTTTGCGCGATTGCATGGTAAAGCGGCCGCCGGCGTAGAGTTCGTCGTCGCGGTATTTGGTTACCCAGAGATGGTGTTGGGCGAATTGCGCTCGTTGGGCTTGTACGGATGCAGGATCGGCGAGGAGGAGTTGGGTAGCTGGAGGTACGAGTTTGTAGCCTACACTGTTTCCAGACACTGGGTTTTTGACACTCTCGTTGACGATTTTGAAAACGCGGTTCAAGCGGGGTTCAGCATCTGCCCAAGCTGCTTTTTCGATAGGTGTCTTGCGTACTTCGTAGTAATTGCCTCGAGGGTTGGTGGTTGCATTCATGGGCACAGCATGGGATTCTTCAGTGATGACGGTGTTGTTATGGCCATCCACCGCAGGATCAATGCGGAAAGCAAAGATATGTTGATGGTTTTGAGCCAACACACCAGGGTTAACCACGTTTCCGTAATTGGAGGTTTTGCCAGCGTCAATGTTGACGCAGCTGACGATTCCAGTGGCCCGGGTTTCGATATCGATGCCGCCCGATTGGTCGAATTTGTAGGCAAAGACGTATTCGTAGTTTGCTAGTGTGATGATGAATTGCACCACTAGGACGCGGCTGCGGGTTACTACTGCTCTGCCTGTGCGCCAGTTTGTGTGTTTCCAACCGATGCCTTCGTCTTGTTCGTGTAGGCAGATTACGTTTGGGTGGATTTTTCCTTTTCCGTCGTCGTCGACGATGACGGCGTCGAAGTATTTGATTACACCGAGACAATCGCATCCTAGAGAAAGGTTATTGGCGCAGTTACCTGCTCCCCCATCACCGAAATCAAAGGCTTGTTTGCGTTGGAAAGGTGGACGGGCATCTGCGTATGGCACAGTCATTTCGGAGACCGAAAGTCTGTAAGCCACACTTCTGCCATCGTAATGCACATCATGGATAACAGCTCCCTCGCGAGGATTGAAGGAAACGCGGAACCTCCATTTCTGCCATTCAACCAGAGATTCATCGGTGACCTTGAAGGAAGGACCGTCAGGTTGCAAGACATTGAGCGTCTTGAGATCCTTTCTGACTCCTTGCGGCAAAAGCTCAGGCACGTATTCAGCAGTAGTACAGTGCTCCAAAATCTTCTCTGCATGCGTTTTTGCAGTAAAGCTGTCATTTTTGCCTCCAGTGGCCAGTTTATCGATACGGCAGATTTTCTTTTTGTGGATATCCAGGACCGGAATCAGGGGGAGAGGGAAGGCGTAGAAGTTGGAGTCGGCATTCTGGTTGCGTGTATCTTGAGCAAAGATAAGACCTTGGAAGTAGCGACGACTCTCGTCTTCTTCGTCCAGACCACCGTAGGGCCAAGGTTCGACGACGATCTCGTAGTAGTCAGGGATATTCAGCTCGGCAATTGCTTGCTTGAATTTAGGGTCGGCCTTGCAGACACTGACAAGAACCTCGAACTCCTTACTATCAAGAAGTCAGCACTGATATGCAAATCCAAAATCACAAAACTTACAGAGTCAAAGCAGCTTGATGCTCTTTACCAATAACCTCATGCTTGATTCTCTGTCTGGAACCAATATCCACCACACATTCATGATAAGAAGGAATCCTATCGCTTCCGATAACATCATACTGGCACTTAGCCAGACGGGCAGGACGAGCAGAAGTAGGACTCAAACGGCCAGAATGCTCGAGTTGCAAATACTTGACCAACTCAGCTTTAGTAGGTTCCTGAAGGAAAATCTCTCTGAAATCAATAACCTCCTTGTCATGGTGGGCAAGCACAATCTCTCTAGCGAGATTGGTCTCGTCAATGGAGAGGATAGAAAGAGGATGGGAAGGAGCCATGATAGGCAAAGAGTGGGAGAGGGAAGAGATATACTGAGAGACAGAAGACTCTCTGAGGGAAAGACACCTCTTCTTATATCTGATGGAGCTGGCAGCAGCGGTAGAGTGGAAAATCACGCTATACCAAATCAAGCATCTCCATGCGACTCTATCTTATCGAAGCTTCGCATGGAGATGCCAATCTGGGGCGCGACCGCGACAGGAGCGGGGCCATCACACGGCAAGAAAAGGGCTGCTCGGGCGTCCGCGGGCTCCTTGTATCTTCGTTGTCATATTCTATGACTGTGAATCGGGCGCATATAGGGCAATTGATTGCACGCAACGATTCGACCATGGCAAGATAAGTGTGCGCGTGGTCAGTTCAATCATCAAATAATAAGCTTTCTCACTTATTTGTCCTGATCGAGCAGATTCGGCAAGGTCCACACTCATGCTTACCTGATATTTCGGGGCAAATAAGTGAGAAAGACGCGACAGCATTTGATAATGAATACTGCAGGATATGGGAAGGTGTATCAGAGAGGAGTAAGAACGTTGTTGATGGTTATGTAAAGCCATTGATTGCCGAGGAAGGTATTGAATCACGTCTCGAAGACACGATATCAAAGAGCTGCCAAACCACACAAGTATCATAGAACTGGAGGTATAAGACTTCAAGATAGGTCATCAGACTGCTTTGGCCAGATCTAGGAGTTCAAATTTCTATATCCAAGAAAAAGACATGATTCCAAGCCGTCCAAGGGACATTTATTGCTTCTAATCGAACAATCATCTCGGGATGCAGACCTTCAATTCAAGTGCTCCTCTCCTCTCACAAAGACTTGTCTTTCTCTTTTGCCTACTAGTCAGATCATCCACATCAAGCTCAACACCATGCTTCAACGCATGTTCTGAAATCTGTTGCGCCGAATAGTACCACAACTTCCTGCCCGTGACTTTGGCACCACCATGGTGAAACCCAACTAAATCCTGCATCAACCTTGAGAAAGGAGTACTCGCCTAGAGCACACCTCCAGGTAACGCTCGGCCATTGTCTGCATTGTCCCTTCTCACGCTTTCCCTACTGGGACCTAGATTTTGCATCTCTGAGGCAGGAACTGTGCGGTTGGCAGACCAGCCTTCACCAACGGGAGCGGCGTGTTTGCGGAGCATGAACATTGGTTTACCACCTTCACGTTCGAGTTGTTTGAACAGCATGAGTGGTTTCTCTTCCAAGCCCAGACAGCGTTCTTGGTCGCCATAAACAATGTAGAGAGAATATTGTCGCCAGTCGTCATTGATATTGTACCGCTGAAGGGCTACAGGCAGGACTTTGTGGCAGGGGTCTTCGATGCTCACACGGAAAGATTTGAAAATCTCGACTTGTGGATTGTCCTTCTCACGAGAGGAACGTGGCAGTGGGGCACTGTTTGGAGGGTCTTCCTGCGGAGGTACTGGTGTTACTGCTGCTCGGCGGCTTGAAGGAGCTATGGTAGAGGGCGCATGGGATACATGTGATTGACGTGGGTCCTCGATGTATGAAGGGCGAGCTGATGGAGGGACATCGCGTGGGAAGGATCGATTTCCAGCGGACATGGCTTGCGCCGAGGAAGCGTATGCGGGGGACGTAGGAGATGGCTGTGAGAGTTGGCTGGGCGAGTTTTGAGGATGCGAGGGATTCAAATGAGAAGTTGCGGCCATTGCAGCAGCAGATGGATCAAGGGTAGACGATTCGTGTATAGTAGGCGAGGGATTTTTGGGAGCACCTCCGAGGAAGAGCTTCTTGGTCGAGAACTTGCGTGATAAGCCACTGCCCAGCTTCTCGGGCTTGATGTCTGCTGGAGGAGTACCAAGACCGTCTGCCGGAGTGGGAGGTAGCTGGGAGCGGTCCTTGACCATGCGAATGACGGGCAGAGTGTCCTCGCGTAGCTTTCTATTCTCTTCTGATATGCGGTCGAATTGGTCCCGTAGAGTTCGGAGCTCAATCTCGGCTGACAAAATACGTGAGTCGCGGTGACGGATAATGTCAATGATACGAGTAATATCATCCTGGGTAGCTGTCCCTTCTAAGGCGTTGTCTCCGGCGGCTACATATAATGGTTAGTCTTGTTAAGGTGGTGCGGGAACGACAGCGACTGACACAAAGGGACGTAATGATCCGGGTCCAGAGGAATATTCTGCTTGATCTTGATGTTGTATACTCCTTTGAGCAAAGACAAGCGGTGCCCGACACTCATGATGCCCATCTCCTTGAAGTCGTGGTGTTGCATCTCGACAAGAGCCAGACCAGTGATGGCCTCGTCGACAAAGGCATCGGCATACTGACTCAGACCCAGAGCAGCGACCCAGTCGGCAACTTGCTCAGCGGTCCACTGGGTGATAAGGCCGGTCGGACTTGGGTTGAGAGAATGCGACAAGGAGTGGCTGAAGGTGGTGGGCGTGTGCTCGGCACTGGTCGTCATGTCGTCGTCGTCGTCGAGATGATCGTCATGCAGGTGAGAGCGCGGCAGAGTGGGCGAGTGGTATGTCGGGCGCAGATATTCGTCTTCGGGGTCCGAATCATGGTGGTATTGTGTCGTCTTGTAGGCGGCCATTGACATTCCACTGCGCGCGCCCTGGCGTGGAGGCGGCGCTAACTGGGGCAGAACCGTTTGTGCGAAAACGTGGCGGCTGAGTAAGGCCTGACGGACACCCGGAGCTGGTGCAGACGTCTATACCGCCTGAGGGTGACTGTGATTGTGCGAAGGTAGTCGAGTGTTGGTGTCTTGGTGTCTTGGTCTCCTTGTCCCTGCCGTCGTCAGTTCATAGCCTGAAAGCGTCGGCCCTAACAACCCCGACCTCTTGCCCTACAACTCTCCACACATCCAAGAACTTTCCCCATCAACAAGTCAAACTCAACTTGAACATCACCCATACATTACCGAAAAACATCAATCATGTCGCAAAAACTCTCCGTCAACGAGTCTACAAGCTTCTCAACCCAGCCAGCAACTCAAACACAGCTCACCACTGCTCTTGTCGACGCCGGAAGCATTCAAACTATTCAAACTGCTTTGCTCCACGAACTACAGGCTTCGGGATGGGCTACCAATCTCAAGAACCACGTCACCCAACTCATGCGCTCTGGCGAGTGCACCAAGTACGATGACTTGATGGACCGCATTCTTGAAGAAGCTTTGGCAGATTCCGGCGCTGCGAAGGACTCCAGTCATCCTTCTCTGGCTATCCCCGATCAGGCAATTACTCAGGCTGTCAAGGTCGTCAAGAAGGAATTGGACAAGATCTGTCAAGTCGACACCGCTTGAACATTTCATCCTTGACTCTCTTTCTCTTCTTCTCTTGCATCAACACGGGTAAGTCGATTCCGTTCCAATCGAGGGACAAAGCCCATGACTGACCGCTTTCGTACAGCGTTTGAGGGACACTCATCAATGATACCACTTTTTCCATATTCACACTTCACATGTTCATACTCTCATAGAACTCTCATAAAACTCTCACAATCAATTGAAAAACGTTTGGTTGATCGAAATACATTCCTGTGTGAACTAGGTAAATAGCTAGAAAAAAGACAAGCCATGTCACGCCGTCAATTCATCAGTAAGTGGTGCCATTGCGGCTCCCATTAAAGTAAAGAACTCCCCCTGTAACCTTCCTTCGCTTCTATCAGAGTGCTTTTCCCATGATATATGCTTCTCTCAACTACCCTTAGTTGTAGAGATCGTCATCGCCACCGGCCTCGCCGAAGTTGTCCTGAGCACCAGCCTCGCCACCAGTGGTAGCGTCAGGGAAGCGGAAGAAGTTGCTTCCACTTGACTGCTTCATCTGCTGGGCGAAGCTCTCGTATCTTCTGATCTCAACATCAGTGACGGATCTGCGAGCGCTCTGCATGGCCTCCTCGAAGTGAGCACGGGTGAGCTCGGGGACGGGGTCCTCGGCATCCTCCTCCATAGCATCCTCACCAGCAGCCTCACGAGCCTTGGTACGCTCGATGTCGGTTGAGATGGCCTCCTTGATGGCGAGCTTGACAGCACGCTGGGTGATGAAACCAAGATCGGCACCGGAGAATCCGTTGGTCTTGGAAGCGATGTAAGCAATGTCGACATCGGGAGCGACGGGAGTTTTGCGGAGCTGGGCTCTGAGGATACCCTCACGAGATGACTCGTCGGGAAGAGGGACGTAGACGAGGGTGTCAAGACGTCCGGGACGGCAAAGAGCGTTGTCGAGCTGCTCGGGACGGTTGGTAGCACCGATGACGAAGACGTTCTTCTTCGAGGTCATACCATCCATCTCAGTGAGAAGCTGGTTGACGACACGGTCGGAAGCACCGCCAGCGTCACCACCAGCACCTGAACCACCACGAGACTTGGCAATAGAATCCAGCTCATCGAGGAAGACAACGCAAGGTGCAGCAGCACGAGCCTTGTCGAAGATGTCACGGATGTTGCTCTCAGACTCACCGAACCACATGGAGAGAAGTTCGGGGCCCTTGACGGAGATGAAGTTGGCAGCACACTCGTTGGCGACGGCCTTGGCAAGAAGAGTCTTACCAGTACCAGGGGGTCCGTAGAAAAGGACACCCTTGGATGGTGACAGACCAAACTTGAGGAACTTCTCGGGGTGGTCGACGGGGTACTGGACGGACTCGATGAGCTCGCGCTTGACCTCCTCGAGACCACCAATATCCTCCCAGCGGACGTTGGGAACCTCGACAACGGCAACCTCGCGGAGGGCCGAAGGGTTGGAAACACCAAGAGCGAATCTGAAGTTCTCCATGGTAACACCCAGCGAGTCGAGAACCTCGGCGTCGATTGTGTCCTCGTCCAAGTCG